>JABUQX010094795.1:60000-61448 GCA_015478945.1 Trachelipus rathkii | reverse complement strand
CTTCTTGATAAGTTTTTCCAATCTCGAATCTTTCATCACACCAAACAGTCTTTTTTGCACTAATAACAAGACAAGACCAAGCAATATTAAACCATCTTGTTCACAGATACGCTTCCACACTAACCATCTGTTAAAGAGGTCATGACCACACCTCTTTTAAACATTTCGTTTTTGTTTTACTTATTTTAATGGATTGATGATGTCTGAGTGGGACTTGCCAGCTAACGAGTTAGAAAGGAGATTTTTTTTCTTCTTCACTACGTCTGCCAAACGGAATGGTAATAAAGAAACCACTATGTTATTTTCACTATCCAATCTTTCAAATTTGGCAACAAACAATTTAAAACAACACCGACACCACACACCTTGTTATTTTACATCGAGAATCCCTACGCACATCTCTGGCGGATGGATATCAGGAAATATAGATATCAATGCCATTTAAAAGTTCAGTATTGAAAATCTCAAAACAGTAAAAAAAAATATTAAAGCTTAAAGTTGTAATTAAAATTATAGATAAATATGGATTTATAACTGGTCGTCTCTCTGCTGCTCTCGTCCGGGTCTCGCTTGCGTTCTCTCTCCTCTTCTCTCAGGCTCTTCTCTCTCTATCTTATACTATATAGATATAATATATTAATATATAATATATATATATATATAATATTATATATATACTATATATCATATTACTATAATATATATATATTATATCTTATATATTAGTTTTTTATTTAATTTTAAACAAAAAATTAGTTTTTTGATTTGATGAGTAGACGTTCGCCCAAATTGTAGAGAGCAGTTATTTGTGGACTTTACGCAAGAGGGCCTTTTAGAAAAAATCCTCAAAAGCGAGACAAAACAAAGTAAGTTTCGTTTTTACGTTGCCATGACAACCAGTGTGTTATTCTAGTAGGCACAAACTCGAAGGCCTCCACCTCAATGAATTCATATCAAAAAGATAAATGTTTCCGGAACAAAAAAATGGATTTTAATGTAAAGATTAGCGCGCGTCCTTGTGGGAACATTTTAAACAAATTATTTTAATAGTATTACTTTAATGATTGGCATTTTTTATTACATTAGTTGCTTTTATTTTTTACTAAGTTATTTATAAATATTGGCTTACCTGGCAGGTTTATACTTTAGGGCGTGGTAGAAGACTGCGGGGAGATGTCATTCGTATCAGCAGCAGCGAAAAATATCCTACTAAATGAAAAGTAGAGTGGTATAAACAACCCTTTCAAATGTAATGAGATTGCTTTCTCTTCAACCAATCAGAAAGAAAGTAAAACAAGAATACGACGCACGAACAAACCTATATCAAGTGTCAAAAGGGTGTATATATTCCGTAGACAACATCAACACGAATAACAATTAAACAGTTCACTATAGTAAGTATATGTATACAAAGAGACCGTAACAGCCAAATTTACGTGAAATGAAAC
>JABUQX010094795.1:37500-45000 GCA_015478945.1 Trachelipus rathkii | reverse complement strand
ACTTTGAACCAGGTCTTAACTGGTTAAATGGAAAGAAGTCAAGTTGGGTTAAGAGAACAAAGTCTTAAGCAGGTCAATTCGAAATAAAGATGGATAAGAATGGAGGTTAAAAAAAAGTGAAGTAGGACCATTTAAATTTTTTAGGTTCTTGAGATGGTTGTGTGATTGAATAAAATAATTTTAAGAGAAAATTTTGAAATAAAATAAAAAAAAACATTTTCTCAGTTGTTGTGCCCATGTTGACGTTGCTTGACTTTGATTGGTTGCTCCTGTAACCCAGGAACACCCATAGTGGAATGCCATGTAGCTCAAGTAGGGGTTTCAAGCACCCATTTATGGGTTTAAATAAGTACCTAGTTCCCACAGCAATATCGAAGCAGGGGACATGTAAACTATTTGAAGATGTCTTCTTATTTGGGGAGACGGATTGGAGCAGTGGTAGTCTCCTGTACATTGTCTAACGGAGACGCTGTTGACAATGGCTTGAATCCTTTCACGGGTGAAATTTTTTTCCGTCTTTCTCAAGTTTATATATATATATATATATATATATATATATATATATATATATATATATATAAATATCTTTATCTTTCTTTCTTTTGCGCTATACTCGTATATATATATATATATATATATATATATATATATATATATATATATATATATATATATATATATATATATATATATATGTTGTGTGTGCGTGCGTGTATGTGTATATGTATATATGTAAGTATAAGTGAGCATGTGTTTCTAAAAACAAGAAGAATTTGGAGTCCATAAAGCTTTACATATTGGTGATTTTGATTGTAGAAAAAAAATGTTTTGCAAAATTGAGTCCATTTAAAAAAAGGAAAATGCTGCGTAAATTGAAATATTTGGAGAGAGATAATGGAACGAAGATTCCCACCGGGATTCCGACCACGTTCGCTTTCGATTTCAACTCAAATCACCAATTTCTTGCTTCATGTCTCTAAACCGAATCAAATTACGATATAAATTTACGCGAGACTATTTAGGCTTGACGGATGATATGTATTACTCTCCACATTTTATATATATATATATATATATATATATATATATATATATCTACTTATATATATATAAATATATATAGATATATATATATATATATATATATATATATATATATATATATTATGTGTGTGTGTGTGTGTGTGTGTGTCTGTCTGTGTGTGTGTTTGTATCTGCCTGTGTTTGTGTAATGACTTACTGGCTTTAAACTTCAAATTAAATTAAATTAAGAATTCACTAGGGACCGAAGCTATCATATATATATATATATATATATATATATATAATATATATATATATATATATATATATATATATATATATATATATATCTTTCCTATATTTCTTCTATATATATATATATATATATATATATATCTTATACTCAAATGGCTCGCGGCTCGCGTATTCAGATTCATTACGTTTATTAAAAATAAATAGCTCTAAACACTTTATATATATATGTGTGCTCTTATAGCCGCCACCGCCTGCCTCTGCATCACCATACGCCACCACCTGCCTGCCATATATATACTCACACTACTATCTATATATATATCATATACTTGCTCCTCCTCCATATACCTGCCTTCCTCTCTCATCTCTCCCTCCTATATATGCCTCACCACCATACCACCTCTGCATATCATATACCAACTATCAGTCAGTCTCTCTCTCTCTCCATCTCTCTAAAGAGATAACCTTAATCCCATGTGGCTTCTTAATTATAAGTACTATTCATTAATTACATTAATTATTATTTAAAATTATTCTTAATTCTTAATTTTTATGGGTTGAATGGGACACTCTAGATTGGATTCCGCGTCTTCTTACTGTGACTTTATATATATATATATATATATATATATATATATATATATATATATATATATATATATATAACTAATATATATATATATATAATAATAATAATAACATATATATATATATATATATATATATATATATATATAGAGAGAGAGAGAGAGAGGGAATGGCCGATAGTAAAAATTTACTTTGGAGTCATACATGGAAATATATACTTATATATATATATATATATATATATATATATATATATATATATATATATATATATATATATATATATATATATATATATATATATATATATATTTCATATATCTATAGATAGATATATGTTTATATATATATAGAAGAAGAGAGAGAGAGAGAGAGAGAGGCCCGAATAGTAAAGTGGCTCGTCATACTTTGATATATATATATATATATATATATATATATATATATATATATATATATATATATATATATATATATATATATTTTATTTTTTTTCATTACCACCACTCACGGGCTGTGCCCTTTTCAAGGAGGGGGTGAAATAAATACCAGGCCCACAGAAGCCCAAAACTAACGCAAATCTCTCAGGTGAGCGCAGACGTGGGTTTTAAAGAGAGGAAGATTAAATACAGTTGGAAAAACAGAAGATGGCAAGGAGTTCCACAGAACGGAAGTGGCTGGAAAGAAGGAGGCACCACAACGAACGAGTCTGGGATTTTCAATGCTCACGCAAAATTCATGCGAGAGCATAGCACCCCTTGTATTGCGAGGGCGACGCAATGGAGGTGGAATGCGAGTGGCCAACTCCTCTGAGCATCTACCGTTGTAGTACCTATAGAAAAGAGATGGTGCGCCAACGTCACGTCGCAGAGATAGAGGGTCAAGAGAGTTAGAAAGTAGGGGACAGTTTATTAGTCTCTTAGCTTTAGACTCAACTCTATCCAAATAGAAGGGTGGAGCCGGAGCCCCCCAGATGTGAGAACAGTACTCCAAACAAGGGCGAATAAGGCCCTTATATAACTGGAGTAGCTGTGCAGAAGAAAAAAAAATTCCCGCAACCTGAACAGAACTCCCAGTTTCTTTGAGGCCACCTTAGCAACAGTTGTGATATGAGGTTCAGGACAATTTTTTGTTTATGTTCAGACCAAGAATGTTTATGTTGTACACAGGTGAGACGTTAAATGAAATAGGAAAGTTGGGAGGTGTTTTTGAGAGGAGATGTAAAGAAGTTGAGTTTCCAAAGAGTTGAATTTCACAAGGTTGTGGTGGCCCCACCGGGAAATCTCATCCAGGGGCAAGAATATGAATCGAAGCTGAAGACGAGAGGCAGCTCTTTATACAAAAGAGGGAGATTTGAAATGAGTGGAAGAATGGAGAGTTGAGTCATCGGCATAAGAGTGAACAGAGTTAGAAGTACAGCTGAGGAGATCGTTGATGAAAAGTAAGAATAAAGTCGGAGATAAAACAGAACCTTGAGGAACACCATAATTAACAGGAAAGGAGGAAGAAGTCGCTCCATCAACGAGTGCTGATATGGAGCGACCTGAAAGAAAACTAGACATAAGTAAGCAAAGAGAAGGAGGAAACTCAAAGGAAGGAAGCTTAGAGAGTAGTGACGCATGCCATACCCGATCAAAAGCCTTTGATATGTCGAGCGCCACCACACAAAGACTCCTGCCCTAGCACTAAGGGCAGAAGACCATAAATCAGTTAGATAGGAAAGTATGTCACCAGTTGACCTCGAGCGTCGAAAACCATACTGATGATCTGAAAGAAGGGAATGAGACTCCAGATGATCCAGGAAATGAGAGTTAAGAAGAGTTTCAAAGATCTTAGATAGAATACAGAGTGAGAGCTATAGGACGATAGTTAGAAGGATCAGAGCGCCTGCCCTTTTTCGGAATTAGTTGAATTTATGCGCTCCCAGCACTGAGAAAAAGTACTAGTATTAAATAGAGAGTAGAGTTGATCGAGGACAGGGGCCAGCATCAGGCTTACACTCCCTCCCAGCACACGGGGGAGGAATGCCATCGGGCCACTAGCCTTCTGACACTCATAGATCTGAGAATCCCATGTACACCCGATCGTACGTAATCACAGGAAGTGCTTAGGAAACCTGAGAGTGAGGAGAAGCAGGAGGATGGATTCCGGAATCTTCCAGGGTAGAATTAGATGAAAAAAGGAGGATGAAAAGGAGTTCAGTAGGAGAGTTAGCTACAGATACGTCAGAACGAATAAGAGGAGGAAAGGCAGATTTACAAAGAGATTAATAGAGATGTTTTGGCAAGAGAGGCCAGAAATTTTTATCCAGTGAGGAGGAAACCAGATGGTTTACGTGCTGTTTCTTTAGTGGCTGCACTTCCCAGCCACCATGGTGTGGCCTGCAGCGATTGGCTAGGTAAGTCAGTAGTGAGCCGGGAGGCAGATTTCCCGTGCCAGGCATCACTGTCTCTCTCTCTGAATGGGCAGGCACATTCTTATCGTTTCATGGTTTTTGGAAAAGGATTTGTTTGAAGATGGAATAGACATCATACCTCAACAGATTAGCTTCACTTGCTCGGCATTGACTGACAGTGCTCCAGTCAAAGCAGATTAGCTCCAGGTTAAAACATGGCTGACCTGGCATCACTGTCAGCCGTTAGTGATGCCAGAAAACAGTTGGGCATGGTGAGCTGCTGGAGAAAAAATTTTAAAAATCAGAGCTACAGTTAGTGATTAGGGTTACCAGGCAGGAGGAAAATGATGTATTATCTATCAGAGAAGGTGATGGTGGCTCATGAATAAGCGTAGTTGGAGGCCCGATTAGGTTCTCTGACATGTGTGGATTCTCATTTAACTTTCATTCCAGAGATCAGTTTACAGTGCTGATGTTTTGCTCTTTCTGCTCATAAAAATGGCTTAGGAGGGCTAACCATCAAATCTGTGATGACGATTGAAATCACTAAAACAAGATGAATCTCTAGCCATTTTGGATGGAAAATGGCTGGTCTGAAAGTAGTAAGATATTCAAAAAGGAGGTGAAAATCTGTTCCGTTAGGGAGCAGTAGCAGAAACACAAGATAATGGTAGTGGTAGGGAAATATTTTAAGCCATAGAACATCGAAATTAGGAGATTCAAAATTCTCAAGACGTGTTACAGGAGTGTTAATGTTTATATAGGCACAGACTCCACCATTTAGTCTGAAATTATAGAAAAGATTATAGTTGGAGATATTAAGTTTATTTGAAAAAGAATCCTTGGCCAGCTGGGTCTCAGACAGTAACTAAAACGTTGGGTAGAGGGGTTAACGAGGGTGATGATATTCCACTAGATTCATGAAAGGATTGGCTTTGCCACGAACGTTAGCAAAGTAATATATATATATATATATATATATATATATATATATATATTCATATATATATATAACTCACATTTTCTACTATATATATATATATATATATATATATATATATATATATATATATATATATATATAATATATAAATAATATATATATTATATATATATATATATATATATATATATATATATATATATATATATATATATATATTATTTATAAAAAAACACATGTTATCTTCCTTTTATGCACACATATTTTTCTATCTGTGCATATATATAATATATATATGATAGCATTAAACCAGGAAGCAATAAAAAAATTAGAAATCTGAAAATTATTTCATTTGAGGGATTTTTTACGAATTTTCTCAATTTTCCCATTAAATAAAAAAGATATGTAATAAAGTTTAATCTATAGCACGGTAATGTCTATAGTTATATTTACATTATATACATATACAACTTACTCGCGCGGCGCTAGTAAGTTATTACACGGTACCGCTCGCGCGCAACTCGCATTTGGAGCGAGCTCTTCAGCGAGCGGTCTGCCATGCATACACGCCACCCTGCCGTGCATTTAGTCTATGGTATTGTTTTAGTTTTTATTTAACTCAATAAATATCTAATGAAAAAATAATTTAACTATAAGATAAAATAATTTTGAAAATGAAAAAAAAAAATCTCATTTAAGACAATAAAAAGTACACAAAATCGACTTTATGAAACCACAAATTTAATTTAAAATAAATAAAATCTCTTATTTCTGATTTTTCCTTTGGATCATAAAATGTATTTCTTAGTTTTACCAACTTTACAAAGATAAAATTTTTTATTGCTCACTGGCTTAACAAAGGTCTAGATATATATATATATATATATATATATATATATATATATACATATATATATATATATAATAACTCTAATTAATCATTCTGTATATACTGTTGTATAAATATATAAATAAATATATATATATAAATAAAAATATATATATATATATATATATATATATATATATATTATAATATATATATATATATATATATATATATATATATATATATATATATATATATATATATATATATATATTTCCTATAGAAGTTACCCCCATGATATCTCGAAAACTAAGATAGGTACAAGAAAAAACTGATAACATATATGGAATCAGCGTATGAAGAAATTTGTATGGAAAATGAAAAAAAATTTTTTTTTTTTTTTTTTTTTATATCTCCAAATCTATAGAAGAAAACTAAAAACATATATGGAATCAGCGTAAAAAATTCTTAGGGGACTCGAGCCGACGGTGGGACAGAGGGGGACGTTTTCCATACCCCCGTAGAAGGGCGGAGGACCCCGCGACACCCAAATACCAAAGAGCGGGGTTCCGGAGACCCCGGAGGGGAGGAAATAGTCCTACCCCGTCGTCCCCAGGAGGCCGAGACCCCGACTCTTTGCATCTTTGCGGTTTACCTGGGGTATTCTTTAATTAAAAAAAAAAAAAAAATCTTTTCATACTTATATTTCATACACGCTGATTTTACAACTATATTTACTAGTTTTTTTCTTTATTGCGTATATTAGCTAGAGAGATATAAAAAAATAATTAAAAAAATAAAAATTTTTTTCATTTCCATACAATTTCATACCTTTGATTCCTGCTAGTTTGATAGTTGTGGTTTTAAACCAAATTTCACCTCTATATATATATATATATATATATATATATATATATATATATATATATATATATATATATATATATATATATATATATATATATATTTTTCATAATTTTATATATACATATATATATATATATATATATAGGTTACTTTAAGTTGCTTACAGACCCGCAACGTAAACTATTGACAGAAGGATACCCCTAAAATGCTGTTGAACCTATTTTTTATTTAACTATTAAACACAAAAATCACATAAGAATTAGACGTTCTTTAAAAATTACATTAAAATCAGTTAAAAATGAAGAAGCTTTTCTGTGCATTTATAGCACTTTGTTCAATCCTCTTAGTAGAAACAAGAATTCCGGAAATGTGAGGTCAGTCGGCAGGTAGAATTTCAGTTGGTTGACTCGATTTTGTCTTTTCTAACAAGACTTGCCATTTTTTGTCCGTCAGTAGTATATTATTCGTGATATGATCAAATTTTACTTCCCCCTCCAAATTGTTCATGACTCGGTTCCTGCAGTTATAAATACAGAAACTTTCAGTAAACTTACGAGATGATGTATTGTTGTTGTTTTGTAGAACCCTATGTCGACTGGT
>JABUQX010094795.1:20000-25000 GCA_015478945.1 Trachelipus rathkii | reverse complement strand
GTTTATTGGGTCATACCAAAGTCACAGACCTCTCTTCCTCCTATTCCACCTTTTCCTCTTCCTTCTCCTCCTCTCCCTTCTCTTCCTATTCTTCTTCCTATTCTTTTCTTCTGTCTTTCTCTCTTCTTCTTTCACCTCTGCCTCTTCTCTTTGTCACCTCCTCCGTCCTCTTCTTCCTCCACTTCCTCCTCTTCTTCCTCCACCACCTTCTCCTTCTCTTCTTCCTCCTACTCCTCTCATTCTATCATCATTTTTTCTAGATATTCACACACACACACACACACACAGTATATATATACTATATAATATATTATATATAATATTATATTATATATAATATATATATTTATATATATATATATATAATAATATATATATATATATATATATATATATATATATATATATATATATATATATATATATATAATTTCCAAGGTCTTGATATTTTTATATATTTATATTTCTTGCTTATTTATAATTACTTTTTCCCTTTTACTTTCCCGGAATTATTTATTTTTCTTTTCACTTTTGCGCAGTTCTACTTTTTCTCCTTTACTTTTCTCAACTTTTCTTTTCTCCTTTCAACAACTAATCTTTTTCTTCTTTACTTTCCTCTCATTTCTTTCACCTTTGAGCAGTTGACCTCTTTCTTCTTTATATTCTCCCCTTTCTTTCACCTTTCCTTTGCCACTCTCAATATTCTCTCCAACTTTTCTCCTTCTTTTCTTATCCGTCAATAGAAAACTTTAAATTCAAACTTTGTGTCTTTCATTATATTTAATATGTCTGAATATTATGATTTCATTTTACATATGCTTTTGAACGAGAATGTGTGGGTGTGTAGGTGTGTGTGTGTGTGTTTGTGTGTAGGTGTGTTCGCGAGGGTGTATTTGTAAATGTATGTATGTGTGTGTGTATGAACTTCCGCTCTTCTTTTCTAAACTTGCTTCACATTATTAAATGAAAGGAGAAAAATTATCTTTAGTAAATTTATTTATGAGCTTAAATATATGCGCTTCAAGGTAAACTTTTAAACCTTACATACACACACACATGTATATATAATATATATATATATATATATATATATATATATATATATATATATATATATATATATAACAGCAATAATAACCAACTCTTTTTATATATCTACATAATATAACATATATATATATATTAATATATGTATTTATATAGATAATATATATATATATATATATATAAATAAAAATACATAATATATATATATATATATATATATATATATATATATATATATATATATATATATATATATATATATATTTATATATATATATATATATATATATATGTAGTGATTAAGTCCAGATTTTATGTGATTCGAGACCGATTCAGAGTCTCAAATTCAAGTTAGTGTAAATCCTATTGTAATAAAATTATGATAAATTATTGAATCGGATTTATTTTAAACTAATAATAATAATAATAATAATAATAATAATAATAATAATAATAATAATAATAATAATAATAATAATAATAATAATTTTTATAATTTTAAATCACAAGGGAAATGTGAATTTAGGTAGTGGATGTAAAATATCGTGTAACTAAAACAAAATTAATAATAATAATAATAATAATAATAATAATAATAATAATAATAATAATAATAATAATAATAATAATAATAATAATAATAATAATAATAATAATAGTGCGGATCATAATATAGAATGAATTAAAATTAGTTTTCTTCCTAATCCCTTCAATGATTAAAATACAAAAATACAGGTATAATTAAATCAAATTTACACCAGAACATATCATAAAGGAAGGTGTTGCCTCAGATGGAATACCTCAAGGTAGGATCCTAAGTCCTTTGTTCTAAAATGATACATGATATTTTATGGAATGACCGCCACTAATACAATATTTCATATCCCAATGGAGTTAATTATGTACTTTGAGTTTCTGATCCAAATCTTCAGGTTTCTGTTTAAATAATTTTGGATTCATGAAGCTTTATATTCACTAATGAAATGATCAGAGATCTGTAGATTTAATTTTTTCAGTTAACAAAGCCAATTATGTTGTCTTCACAAGGTATCTTCTTTAATCTATATGATCTCCCTCATGTAACCATGCATGAGAAGGAATTCAATGCACAGCTTCACAAATACGTTTTGTGTTATATTTTGACTACTAGTTAGCTTGAAATCTAACTGTTAAATTTATAAAATGTAAAGCAGAGGTACCCACGGTATCCTTAAAATATTTCGGAAATAAGTATTTTATATCGGATAGAGCAATTCTAATGCATCTTAATAAAATTATATTGAGAGTTCAAGAATAGATTTAATTTTAACTTCCTTTTGAAGATTAATGCGTAATCTTTAGTCACTGACAAAACCAGAGAAGTAGACAGATTGTTGGAGCTATCTGTTGTAGGAGAGTGGACTTCTTATAAGCTGAAGTTTACAATGTAATTAACAACAAAAGAAAATATATTGGTATAAGCATACAGTATACTTCACGTGCAAGGTTATCAAAAATATTATCATCTGGAGAGATTATTTTAATATACATTCTATCTATGATTTTCTTTCTTATGATCAATGAATTATCTTGTATAGGTAGGTTGAACAAATCTACGAAGACTTAGTTTCAGTTCAAATAGTTATTCTTACCCCTAACTTATAATTATAACTTCAAATATTTATTTTGACTACAGTTTAAAAAAAAAGAAAGGCAGGTCTGCAAGCAGCAATACAGCTCCTAAAATTTTTCGACAGAAGTTTTAAGAGAAAATCCATCTCTTTCAAACTCTCAACTGTAATGTCAGAATTAAAAATATTAAAAAAAAGGATAGATTCATGGGTTGTGCTTGAATAATATTGAATTTTCATCTCAAATGAAACTGTAATCTTAGAGTACTTAATACTTACTGTATTTATGTCATAACTATATGCAATATGCAGTTCTTTTGTGCATTTAAATCAGAACCAACACCAAGAGTGCTGTTTTTACGATTTCTCTTTCTTTAGCAATGACAATAAAAAAAGTTTATAAACCCATTATTATTTGACGTATACAATTAGGTACAGGTATAACTGAATTGAATGTCAGATATATATTTCACTGGTATTTCATGGCATGTGGAAATAACTACATGATGTATATAGTAGACGTTGCAGCAGAGGATTTTTCTGTTACATATTCCTGCTACTTCAAAGTATTCAAACATTAAATTTAATATATATATTATATATAATAATATATTATATAATATAATAAAATATATACTATATATATATATATATATATATATATATATATATATATATATATATATATTTATATATAATATATATATATATAGTATATGTAAAAGGAATTGCAACTTATTGGAAGACACTTGATATCAGCGTAAAGGTCTTTCGTCATCTGTTTAGCCGCAGGTTCTGATTCATGATTATTTTAGTATTACGAAGAACATTACATACAAGAATACAAGTTGAATTTGATTCATGATTGGTCTAGTATTACGAAGAACATGATAGACGAGAACAAGTTGAATTTGATTCATGATTGGTCTAGTATTACTAAGAACATGATAGACGAGAACATGTTGAATACACTAGACCTATTCTTTATTGTATTTTATTTACACTAAACCACCTTTTCAAGGAGACTGTAATCAAATGCATGTTATAATTATTCAAAAATACTTATTCTAAGGCATATTTTTATTGACTGCCCCATATTGTAATTTTTGGTCATCAGAGAAATATCACAGAAAATCTGTTTTAATTATTCTGTGACTGTTAATTTATGAAATATTCTTGCTTGCAGCATTTTCTGAATCTTTAAATTTTCTTTTCTTATTTGAGTTATTTCATTTGATGTCCTTTCATATTATACACCTGTATGCGGTGGTGAGGCGGGGTCGGTTTAGTGGAACAGGTAATTAACTCTTTTGTTGTTTGATTAAACAAAAATGTGAACCGGCAGCTCACTCATGACAAAGCAGAGAACAGATTGTTAAAATTTTGGAAACTCACCTCTGCCTGTATATGTAGTAGAATAGGATTGTTGCGCCGGTCAAATTAGTTGCACATGTCATTGCCCTCTTCAAACCTGTGTAAGTTAAGTCTATAAAAATATGCAAATAAATAATTAGCACAAAAAAATAAATAAAAAAAAAACAAGAAAAAAAGTTGAAAAGAAAAATTTAGGTACTTGTTACTTATTGCTGGATTCGGCTGTATTAGACCAAGTCCGAGTTCGAGCCCGATAAAAGTGGCCGAGTTCCCGAGTCCCCTGGACTCGGACTCGTACATCACTAATATATATTATATAATTATATATTATATATATATATTATATATATATATATATTATAGATATGAATATATTAATATATATATTATATATTACTATATTATTATATATATATAAATATATATATATAATTAATAATATATATATATATATATATATATATATATATATATATATATATATATATATATATATATATATTATATATATATATATATATATCTATATATATATATATATATATATATAATATATATATATATATATATATATATATATATATATTATATTATATATATATATATAATATTATATATATATATATAATATTATATATATAAATATATATTATATATATATATCATATATATTATATATATTATATATAGTATTATATATATATATATATATTATATATTATATATATTATATAATATATATATATATATATATATAGTATATTATATAATATAATATATATATATATATAATATATATATATAATATATATATAGATATTATATTAATATTATATATATATATATAAATTATATATATTATATATATATAAATATATATATATATATTATATATATTATATCGATTTGTAAAGATTTTATTTATTAACTGTATATTCATTAAATATGGTAAGAAAATTCCTAACCTTT
>JABUQX010094795.1:0-15000 GCA_015478945.1 Trachelipus rathkii | reverse complement strand
TTTTTTTTTTTTTTAAAAGTTCACACCTCACGGGCATAGCCCTATTCAAGGAGGAAACTTCTCTAGGTAATTTCTACCTAGGATCCGAACTAGGATTGGAACCCGCGACCTTGCCATGCGACTCCGTCAGTAGTAGGGCTACAATATTGGACGAAAATGACCTTGACCACCTACCTGACCTTGACTGACCTTGACCTTTTTTGAGCCCAAATTTTTACCTGACCTTGACCTTTTTTGGCCTTGACCTTTTTTGGGCCTTGACCTTTTTTCGACCACCCCTTTGATCTTCCATGGGTCATTTTTGGCCCACGGTATTTTTTGGCAACCCTAATTTTTTGGCAACCCTAATTTTTTGGCAACCCTAATTTTTTGGCAACCCTAATTTTTGCAACCCTTCGAAGAAGGGTTGCGCCAGACGGAGGCGAAGCCTCCGTCGTACGTATTGCCCCCCTATTTTACCCCCCCCCCTAATTTTTTTCGACCATGGGTCAATTTTGCCCACGGTGATTTTTGATCTGTCTTTAGGGGCTTAGCCCTTTTTTGATGTCTTAACCTTGTTGTTTCGAATCCGCCGCACCCGCAGGTGCGACCCGCAAGCCCGCCGCGTTTCTGCAGCCGCGTTCCCGCCCGGTTCGTTTCCCATCCCACCTGAACCGTAGGTTCACATCCGCACGCCTTGTGTCCCATCCCTCCTTGTATCACGTCCCACCATACCCGTCCCGCCACCCATCTGCACACACACACACACACACACACACACACCTGCGCCCACGTGGTCATGACTCACGATTTTTCACCGTCCCTTTTCATCTGTTCTTAACCTTCCTTTCGTCTTCACCGTTTCGCGTTCTATCCGTTCATAAATCAAAATATATAGCCACCGAAAGGATACGAATACCCACCACTCGGGCAAATTTAAGACCTTTAGTCCACAGATCTAAATGTGAGATCTGGTAATGAGATATTTTGAAATCAGGTCAATTTAAGCGTAACCGTGGAAGCCTAAATAATAATAATAATAATAATAATAATAATAATAATAATAATAATAATAATAATAATAATAATAATAATAATAATTAATAATAATAATAATATTAATATATAATAATAATAATATTTATATATATATATATATATATATATATTATATATATATATTAAAGGCTCTGATTATATAGATAAAAATTTAACTATAGAAGAAAGAGAGAGAGGTAGATACTCTGAGTTTAAAAGCGTGCGCAGCATTTCGATGCATTTTCTTGCTATTAATGCTCCACATGATTAATACGGAACTTTAATAATAATAATAATAATAATAATAATTAATAATAAAATATATAATAATAATATAATAATAATTATAATAATAATAATTATATATATATATATATATATATAATATATATTATATATAATTATATATATATTAATATATATATATATATATATATATATATATATAATATATATATATATATATTAATAATATATATATATAGCTATATATATATATATATATATATATATAATATACTATTATATATATATATATATGTTATATTATATATAAATATTATTATATATGCAGTGGGCAAGTAGAATCAAGCACTAAGATCCACGCGGTCAATATATATTACCACGTGGACAGATGGTTAATTATATATATATAGATATATATATATATAATATATATATATATATATATATAATAATTATATATATATATATATATATATATAGATTATATATTATATCATATATATTATATATACTATATATATTATATATATAATATATATATATATATATATATATATATATTATATATACTATATATCACACATACACACACCACACACACACACACACACACACACACACAACACACCACACACAGATTTACTTACACTCAACAAGATTACTTACACCACACAGGATTTACTTACACAACACACACAGATAATTACTACACTCACACACAGATTTACTTCCACTCACACAGATTTACTACCTCACACACAGATTGTACTTATACACACTATGTCACTTATACACCATTCATATGGCACTTTACACACACACACATTCACTATGACACCTACATTTACCCATAGACACTACATTTAACCATAGACACTTACACCTATGACACTTATACCACACGTATGTCACTTCTATACACACATAACGACTATGGCACTTATTACACAACATTCACTATGAACTTATACACACATTCACATATGACGACTTATACACACAATTCACTATGACACTTACATTAGACACTTACATTTACACTTTACACACGTACAAACACACTACCACCCCTTTGGTCTTCCATGGGTCAATTTTCACCCTGATTTTTGGCCATCCTTAATTTTTAGGCAGCCCTAATTTTTTCGGACAACCCCTTTTGGTCTTCCATAGGACAGCTTGGTGAGAATCCAAAATTTTTCGGTCAACCATTTTGTATTCTACTGGTACCAATTTTGGCATTGTAACTTTTTTGACCTTGTAGCTTTTGATGCTTTGATGGTTCCAATCATCGTAAGAAGTATCTAGTGATGTTCTATTAGTGTTCTATGATTATTCTATGAGTATTAGATGAGTGCCAGGTGAGTGCCAAGTGAGTGCCAATGAGTGCCAATGAGTGCCAATGAGTGCCAAGTGAGTGCCAATGAGTGCCACATAGTGCCAAGTGAGTGCCACATAGTGCCAACTGTGCCACTTTTTTCAAGCCTTTCTAGCCTCCCCTGAGCCTAGATAGCCCTAATATGGGTGTCTAACCCCTATGCTTAGTTAAGGTCATGAGGAATTCGGATTGGTGTATATTTACAAGCTGCTAGATCTTCTACTTATGAGTTAGATTTTTCTAACACTTTGTTACACACATTCACTATACACTTATACACCACTATGACACTTATAAGCACTTACACTCTCCATAGACACTTACACTAACCCATATAAGTAGTAGGAGGGTCATTCCGGACACCGTGGGCAAAATTTGCCCACGGTGATTTTACCATGCCTTGACCTTTTCTTGACCGCCACGTTGTTTCCTGAGGGTGATTTTTACCTGCCGACCTTGACCTTTTTTTGACCTTCACTTTTTTGGGCCTTTGACCTTTTTTTGGGCCCAAATTTTTACTCCCTTTACCTTTTTTGGGCCTTGACCTTTTTTTGGCCTTTACCTTTTTTTCGACCAACCCTTTGGTCTTCCATGGGTCATTTTGGCCCCCTATTTTGAGAACCCTAATTTTTGAGAACCCCTAATTTTTAGAGAACCCTAATTTTTTGGAGAACCCTAATTTTTTGAGAACCCTAATTTTTGAGAAACCCTAAATTTTTTAGGCAACCCTAATTTTTTGCAACCCTTCGAAGAAGGGTTGCGCCAAACGTTGCGTCAGCAAACCGATGTGTACGTACCCCAACCAATTTTTTCGACATGGGTCAATTTTTTGCCCACGGTAATTTTGATCTTCTCTTTTAGGGGCTTAGCCCTATTTTGATGTCTTTAAACCTTTTTTGTCCTTCCCCTTTGCTCCAAAGCTTGACAGATACCATGGCATTTTGACCCACAGGTAATTTTTTTTGTCACTTCATGGGGTCAATTTTTGACCCACAGAATTTATCTGTCCTTCCTAGGGGCTTAGCCCTTTTTTGATGTCTTAAACTTGTTTGACCATGATATTTAGGCCTTGACCTTGCCATACACCATGGGTCATTTTTGGCCCACCCTAATTTTTTACCCACTCGTGGCCAACCCGTCACATATTTCGTTCCTAACTTTGTACGCATGTATGACCTACCTTAACTTGAACACTACACACGTGCGCGTGCGCACACACACACACACAACCACACACACACACACCACACACACTTACACTTATACAGACAATTCACTATGACACTTACATTTACCCATAGACACTTACATTTACCACTTATACACACGTGCGCGTGCGCACACACATACACACCCATACAGATACCATGGGTCAATTTTTTGCCCACGGTAATTTTTTGTCTTTCCTTTAGGGACTTAGCCCTTTTTTGATGTCTTAACCTTGTTTTGACCATGATATTTCGGACTTGACCTTGCCATTATACCATGGGTCAATTTTTGAACCACGCTAACTTGATGGTTTTGATGGTTCCCAATCACCGTTAGAAGTATCTAGTGATTTTCTATTAGTGTTCTATGAGTAATAGATGAGTGCCAGGTGAGTGCCGGGTGAGTGCCAAGTGAGTGCAATGAGTGGTTCCAATGAGTGCCAATGAGTGCAAGGTGAGTGCCACATAGTGCCAACTGAGTGCCCCTTTTTCAACCCTTTTCTAGCCTCCCCTGAGCTAGAATAGCCCTAATATGGGTGTCTACCCATAGGTTATAAGTATGAGAATTCGATTGGTGTATATTACAGGTTGCTAGGATGCTTTCTACTATGAGTTAGTCTTTTCTTCTAACACTTATACACACATACCACTACGGACACTTATTACACACATCTCACTACTGACACTTTATACACACTATGGACACTGTACATTAACCCATATTACACTTACACTCACACAGATTACACTTACACTTACACTCACACACTCGATATTTTGATTGCCTCAACTTTGATGCCTCAACTTTGAGCCTCAACTTTGATGCCCCAGCATAAATGCCTCAGCATTGATGCCCAAACTTTGATGCTCATCTTTAATGACTCATCTTTGATGACGTCATCTATTGATACCATTTATTTTGATGATTCATCTTTGATGAAATCATCTTTGATGACTCATCTTTTGTCTTCCCCCATAGTTCATAAGCTAACCACCAAGGCGCAGCGTGCGCCCTCCCCGCAAAGGATGGAGGCCCCGCACCCGCAGGTGCGACCCGCCGCGCGAATGAAAAATATATATACTATAAGTCATTTTTATTTCATGCTTAAGCATTTTTTATTAAAAAAACATTTTCGCGAACCTAAAGCTGTAAGCTCATTACAGACCTATTATTTAACCCATATATTTATTAACATTATTTTACTTAATACTTTTTACTTAATACTTTTTAATTTATAAATTTTTAAAAATTGTATGTAAGAAGAAAAAATCCAGAGTGTCTGATATATAATCATTTTATTTTACTACAACTGTACGAAATTTTATTAAAAACATTAACATTACATACCTTAAAGCAGTAAATCAGTTAAATCAATAAAGGTGTTACTAAACACCTAAGGGATTAGTATGCTTTTGTTTTACTGCTTTACTGCTTTAACTTTCTGCTTTACTGCTTTAACTTTCTGCTTTACTGCTTTAACTCATCTGTTTTACTGCTTTTAACTCATATATATTTATTAACATTACATACCTTAAAGCAGTAAATCAGTAAATCAATAGAGGTGTTACCTAACACCTAGGGGGGATTAGTATGCTTTTGTTTTACTGCTTTAACTCATGTTTTTACTGCTTTAAACTCATGTTTTACTGCTTTAACTCATTATGTTTTACTGCTTTAACTCACATATTCATTAACATTACATAACATATGAGTTAAATCAGTAAATCAATAGAGGTGTTAACCTAACACCAAGGGGGGGATTAGTATGCTTTTGTTTTACTGCTTTACTGCTTTAACTCATGTTTTACTGCTTTAACTTTCTGCTTTACTGCTTTAACTTTCTGCTTTACTGCTTTAACTTTCTGCTTTACTATTTTAACTTTCTGCTTTACTGTTTTAACTCATATATTTATTAACATTATGTTTTTTATTTTGTTTTAATACTTTTTATTTATTTTTATTATTATTTTTATTTATTTTTATTATTTTTATTATTTTTATTATTTTATTTTTATTATTTTTATTATATTTAGTTTTATTACTTCATGCCTATTGTTATTATTTAGAACACACACACACACACGACACACACACACACAACACACACTTAACCTTATACACACATTCACTATGACACTTATACACACATTCACTATGACACTTACATTTACCCATAGGCACTTACATTTACACACACCCCCACATCACCACACACACACACACACTTTACACTTATAACACATTCACTATAAATACTATAGCAACATTCACTATGACACTTACCCTCCCATAGACTTACATTTACACTTTACACTCACACACAGATTTACTTACACTCACACACAGATTTACTTACACTCACACAGATTTACTTACACTCACACACAGATTTACTTACACACACAGATTTACTTACACTTGCACACAGATTTACACACACACACACACACACACACACACACACACACACACGCACACTCACTTACACATATAACGTATAATTTATGAAAACATTTTATGTGTTTTAATTAACACGTACATTTATATTACTCATTCAATATAACTAAAATTATTTCAAAGTTCTAAAACTTTCTATAATAAATCAACTCATTATCTTTTGAACAAAGAATTTGATTATTAAACGTTAATACTTTTTGTTTATAAATTTTATAACTATCAAGTTTTAAAATAACTTTTACTAAAATTTTATGAAATTTTATTAAAAACATATATTTTACGTACCTTAAAGCAATAAATCAGTAAATCAGTAAGGACAGCCCTAGCACCCCTCTACTCAAGCTATGGCACGTTTTGTTCTATTGACTTTCCTGCTTTACATCATCTTTAACCATGTAATAAGTATAAAATAACAAAATAAATATTCTTCTCTTGCTAACATAACATGTATTTATTAAAATCATTCTAAGTTTTTATTAAAAATAACAATTATTCACTTACATTTATATTTATTCACTCGATGTTAACTAAAAATATTTTCAAAGTTTTTTAAATAATTCGGCTTTTTCTTTATTCATTATTATTATTGTTATTCTAATGTACATTGACAATCCATCACGAGAAAACACAAACAACCCGCACTCCTTACAGATACGAAAACTGACCTCTCTTCCTGTAAAATGGTGTTGAATACTACTTTAGGTCTAAATTAAGGTAATCCTTTTTTTGTAAACCCGGGGCGATTTAAGCCTAATTCCAGGTCAAAATATATTTTAAACTGACCTTTTTCTGTAAATGTGGTGCAATAACTACGTTAGCCTAAATTTAGGCCTAAATAGGATAAGGCCTATTTCTGGTAGACGCGGGCTAATTTTAATCCTAATACGAAGGTCAAAAGGTAATTCCCGTATAGACAAGAATCATTGTTATTTATTATTTTTATAAATATTAATATTATTAACTGAAACCTGCTGGATCGGTAAGATCCTTTAAGCAGGTAAAAAGGAAATGTCTTCCTTACTTGTGATTGTCGGGGTAATCCTTATCTCTATATGACCTCGTATGTGATTGGTCGAGAATTATTTTATCGTCTTTTGAAAATTAACTTGTTCTTTAAACTTGTATTTGAGCAGGTTTGTGTTTTATTATTTTTAGACCCAAACCCATTTTAAAATCATAGTCATTTTAGCTATTGTTAATCGGTGCACAAGTTATCTGATTTGTATTTAAAAGTGTTTTATTTTTACAAAGTGTATATCATTTATAATAAATACTTACATGAGGAATAATTATTAATTTCACTAGAATAGATAATAATTAATTCACTAGTTCATAAACTAACCACCAGGGCTCAGCATGAGCCCCACACCCGCAAAGGCAGCCAACCCCGCACCCGCTAGTGCGTCCCGCCGCGTCCCCCGCCCGCCGCGTTACCGCCCGCCGCGTGCGCACCGCAGGCGCAATTATTCCAGCGCGGAATGAAATATATTATATATTATTTATATAATATATAGTATATTTTATTATATATATATATATTATATATATATATATATATAAATATATTATTTATATATTAGTATTTGGTGTGTGCGGAGTGAGTGAAGTGTCTATGGGGTAGCGTAAGTGTCTATGCGTATGTGCTTTGTGAATGAAGGATTATGTTATGTGTGTGGATAAAGTGTAAGTGTAAGGTCTCATGGTAGTGTAACTGCTTTATAAGCTGAATTACAATATAGGTGGTATCAAAATGACGCCATCAAAGGATGAGTCATCAAAAGATGATCCTCACTAAGCTGATGGTACCAAAGCTAAGTTATTAAAGTTTGAAGGCATCAAAGCTTGAGGTCATCAAAAGCTGAGCGGTATCAAAGTTGAGCGCATCAAAAGCTGAGGCATCAAAGTTGGGGGCATCAATAACTGAGCCAACAAAGTTGAGGCATCAAAAGCTGAGGCGTCAAAGTTGAGGGATCAAAATATCGAGTGGGTGGGTGCGTATGTGTGTGTGTGTGTGTGTGTGTGTATGTTGTGGGTGAGTGTGTGCATGTGTGTTTCTAAATAATAATAACAATAGGCATGAGGTAAATAAACACTAAGTATAATATAAAATAAAATAAAATGTTTTATAAATACGTTATATGTTTGTAAGTGAGTGGTGCGTGTGATGTGTGTGTGGTGTGTTATGTGTGCGTGTTGTGTATGGTGTTGTTCTAATAATAATAACAATGGCATTGAGTAAATAACACTAAGTATAATAATTAAAATAAAAATAAAATGTTTTAATAAATTATACCGTTATATGTGTAAGTGAGTGTGCGGTGTGTGTGGTGTGTGTGTGTGGGTGTTGTTGTGTGTGTATGGTGTGCGTGTTTGTGGTATGTGTGTTCTAAATAAATAAATACAAACAGGGATGAAGTAATAACACTAAGTAATAATAATAAAATAAAAATAAAATGTTTTAATAAATTATACGTTTTATGGTAAGTGAGTGTGCGTGTGTGTTGATGTGTGTGTGTGCTGTGTGTGTGTGTGTGTATGCGTGTTCTAAATAATAATTCGCGCGGGAATATTGCGCGCTGCGGGCGCACGCGGCGGTGGGGCGGGTACGCGGCGGGCGGGACAGCGGCGGGGCACGCACCAGCGGGTGCGGGATTGGCTGCCTTTGCGGGTGGGGCTTCATGCTGAGCCCTGGTGGTTAGCTTATGAAATAGTGAATTAATATTATCTATTCTATTGAAATTAATAATTATTCCTCAATGTAGTAATTTATTATAAAATATTGATATACACGTTAGTAAAAATAAACCTTTTAATTACAATCCGACTTAAACTTGTGCACCGTTTAACAGCTTAAAATGACTAGGGATTTTAAAATGAGTTTGGTGTAAAGATAATTAAAACACACACTGCTCAAATTACAAGTTTCAAAGAACAAAGTAATTTTCAAAGGACGATAAAATAATTCTCAAACCAATCACATACGAGGTTCATATAAGAGATAAGGATTACCCCGACCAATCAAAAGTAAGGAAAACATTTCCTTTTTTTTAGCCTGGCTTAAAGGATCTACCGATCCAGCATGTTTCAGTTTGGAATATATTTATAAAAATAATAATAACAATGATTCTTTTCTATACACGGGAATTACCTTTTGACCTTGTATTAGGGATTAAATTAGCCCCGTTACAAAAAAGCTTGTATCCTAAATTTAGCCTAAATTTAGGCCAACGTAGTTATTGCACCCACATTTGCAGAAAAAGGTCAGTTTGAAATATATTTTGACCTGGAATAGGCTTAAATCGCCCGGGGTTACAAAAAGGTTATCCAAAATTTAGACCTAAAGTAGTTATTTTAACAAACCATTTTACAGAGAGAGGTCAGTTTCGTATCTGTTAGGAGTGCGGGTTGTTTGTGTTTTCTCGTGATGGATTCTCAATGTACATAGATAATAAATAATAATATAGTAAGGAAAACCCGAATTATTTAAAAAAACTTTGAGAATATTTTTAGTTAACATCAGTGAATAATATAAATGTTAAGTGGAATAATTGTTTATTTCTAAATAAAACTTAGAATTGATTTAATAAAAATACATGTTATGTTAGCAGAGAAGAACTTATTTGTTATTTTATACTTATTACATGGTTTAAAGATGATGTAAGGCAGTAAGTCAATAGAACAAAAACGTGGCATAGCTTGATGTAAAGGGGTGCTAATGGTTTGATTTACTGATTTTACTGATTTATTGCTTTAAAGGTACGTAAAAAATATGTTTTTAATAAAAATTTCATAATATTTTTGTAAAAGTTATTTTAAAACTTTATAGTTTTAAAATTTATAAACAAAAAGTATTAACAGTTAATAATAAATTCTTGGTTCAAAGATAATGATTGATTTATTTAATAGACGGGCTAAGAAACTTTAAATTAAATTTCAGTTAAATTTGAATGAGGGATATAACGGGCGTGTAAACACCCGACATTTAAAATGTTTTAATAAATTATATCAGATATTTAATGTGTAAGTGAGTGTGACGTGTGTGTTATATGTGTGTTGTGTGTGTTGATGTTGGTGTAAATTCTGTGTTAGGACTAAGATGTAAGTAAATCTGTGTAGTGTAAGTAAATCTATGTTGTGAGTGTAGTTAAATCTGTGATATTATTTGAAGTTATGTAATAAATCTTGAGTGAAAGTTAATAATTCATGTGATTGTGAGTGTAAAGTTGTAAATGTAAAGTGATCTATGGGTACTAAAATGTAAGTGTCATAGTGAATGTGTGTATTATATTAGTATCATATGTAATTGTATTTTTTTCTGTATGTTATAATGTAAGTGTGTATGTGTGTGATGTGTGTGACCTCATGTGTATAAGTGTAAATGTAAGTGTCTATGGGTAAATGTAAGTGTCATAGTGAATGTGTGTGTATACAAGTGTATAAGTGATTATGTAGATGTTATAAGATATATAAGTGGATATGTGTGTGTGTATATATGTATATGTGTATTAAATATATATATGTAAATATATATGTATATATAATATTAATAATATTATAATAACTATATATATATATTATATAAACATGTGGTTGGTGTGTGTGTGGTGTGTGTGTGTGTGTGTGTAATATAATGTAGATTAGTCTAAATATTATACATCACTATATAGTGATGAAGGATATAAATAATAATAATAATAGCATAATTAAAAAATTATAAAAATTAAAAATAATAAAAATAATAAAAAATAATAAAAAAATAAAGTATAAATTAATAAATAATAATAAAAAATAAATAAAATATTTTTTTAACATATACAAGAAACATAATGTATAATATTAAATAATATGGATAGTAATAAAACAGTAAAGCAGAAAGTTAAAACAGTAAAGCAGAAAGTTTAATAGTACTATGTAAAGCAGAAAGTATAAAGCAGTAAGAGCAGAAAGTTAACTAGACAGTAAATTCATGAGTTAAAGCAGGTAAAGCAGATTAAAGCAAAAGGATACTAAACATCCCCCCCCCCCTTATGGTGTTATTATTGTCAACAAGTCAATTTGATTATTTTTAACTTGATTATATTTATACTGACTTTAAGGTTTATGTAATTGATTATATAGAATATGTGTAAGTATTAAGCAGTAAATAAATATGAAAGTTAAAAGCAGATAAACATTGATATTTAAAAGCATATATTTAAGATAAAACTTCAATTGTATTGAGCTTGAAGACGAGCAAATAGCAGATAATAACTTTAAACGTTGGCATCGATCTTATGACCTATTTCTTTTGTCTAACCATCCTTCATATTAATTGATATTTACTAGATTATAATCTAGTTTTATATAAATGTATAGTAATGTTAAATAATTTATAGTGGAGTTTAAAAGAGTATATTGTAAACACATATAAGTTTAAAACGGTGTTTATAAAATCTTGAGTAATAGCAAGTATTATAAATAATTCAATGAGTTAAAGCAGGTAAATCATTAGATATAAAATATAAGAAGATAGAACTATAATTCCACTTCTTTAGGTGTTAGGTATTATACCTTTAATTTGAAATTTAAATTGCTATGAAGAATTGGTTCACATTCAAGTAATTACTTTTGCCTATATCTAGCTATAAATAAAAATAATCGTACCATATATAAAAATTAAAAATGTTTATATAATAAATACAAAGGCACTCTGGTTTTCTTATTAACCTCAAAATACCTTAACATTAAACATTTTTTAATAAATTTATAAATTAACCTTTTAATTCAGATAAAAAAATAGTAATTAAAGTAAAAAAAATAATTTTGTAGTATAATATAATTCCAAATATTTTCATTAATATAAAATAGTTGTACTGAGTAGTACAAGCTTATATAGTGTTCCAGATAAAATGTTTTAATTTAAATAATGTCAATTAAGCCTAAGAATAAAACATGAACAAATGACTTATATAGTAGTATATAATTTTTCATTATGCTGCGGTACGGGTCGCAACTCTAGCGGGTGCGGTAGCCTCACATCCTTTTAGCGTTAAGGTATAGGGTGATACTTGTCTGCGGAAAAATATATAAAAATATAAAACCTGGCTGGAGCAGTCTATTTGAACTCTAGAGAGTAGACAAAAGATGAATGTCAATCATAAAGGTGTATTTCATCAAAGATGAATTCCATCAAATGATGGATTATATCAAAGTATAGAACGTTGAATAACTGAATCTAAAGAAAATGATGTTACATCGAAAATGAAAATGAACTTCACAAGATTTAGAATAATAAAAAAAGGCATCAAAATGCTAGAGGCAATTATATATGCCTGGCAGAAACGGACATTATCATAGTTAGTATAGGCAAATCAAAGTAATAGGTCAATTCTAAAGATTAAAAAAAAAAATTAAATAGGCATCAAATACTCGAGTTGTAGAGATGTAAGATGTAATGGAATAAATCATTGATGTAAGTATGAACTATAAAAAATTAAGGCTAGTAGAGCCTGTAAGTTTATTATTGGGTCTTATATATAATGTGTGTCTAATTAAGTGTGTAATATAAAGTATGCATTAGTGTAAAAGTGAAGTGTTATAAGATTGATGGGTAGTAGATATTAGTGCGATTTAAGTTTTATGGTAATGGGATACTATTAACCTCAATATATGTAGAAGATAATATAATAACTAGCAACTAAATAAAATAGAATAAAAAATATACACCAAAATCGAATCCTCATACCTAATATAAACCAAGGGGTAGACACCCCACTATTTAGGTCATAATATCATAGGCTTATCAAGGTGAGTATAAGGTTACTAGAAAAAGCTTGAAATAAAAGTGGCACTCCTATAAGATTATACCTATAGGCACATATGTTTATTATAAGGACACTCAACTTTAATGACACTAACTGGCAACTCATACTTAAATAGTCACTCCATAAATTGCAGCTTACTCACTTAAATAAGCGCAACTACACTAATAAGACACTCCTAACTAATATAGTAGCTCACTCACTTGCCGACAATCATTAACACCTGTGCTAGACTCCTAAACTCACTGAGTACATAACATTAACTATAAATATCTCATGATCGAAGACACTAAATTTAAGGAAAAAACAATCAATAAATATACTTAACTTACGCAGATGTTAATATTGGGAACCAAATATCATAATAAGCACAATTTCAAGTTAGCGTGAGTGAGTTATCTATAAAATTGAACCCATATAGTATATATATGGGCATAAGAGATTACTTAAGTATACCGAAATATCATAGGATCAATAAACAATGTATAAGACATCTAAAAAAAGGGTCACTAGTCACTTTCTTAAGGTAAAATAGGAGACAATAAATTACCGGTGAGGAACAATTAAAATGACCCATTAGAGTATTACTGTCATGTGAGGATAAATAGATGTATGTGTGTAGCGACACGCTCACTTATTGAGGATATAAGTGTTAAAATTAAGTGTTCTATAGGGTAAATGTAAGTGTTCATAGTGAAAATTTGAGGTCTGATATTAAGTTAATGATAGAGTGTAGTTGTGTTATAGTTGTGTGTTGATGTGTGCTTGTGTGTAGGTAGGTGTGTGATGTGTATTTAGTGTGCGCATACAGTACGCACGTCGTGTTTAGGTGTTTCAAAGTATATAGGGTAATAACAGGTCATTACATGCTAACAAGGTAGGAATTCATGAAATATGTGACGTTGAGGATGGACACGATGTTGGGATCAAACAAAATTCCGCGATAGAGTACCGATAAAAATAATGACCAATGTGTATATGGCTAGGTCAAGGTACACTAAATATCATTGAGTCAAACAAGTTAAGTTAACATCAAAAAAGGGCTAAGGCCCTAAAGGAAGGACAAAAAAAATTACTGATGGGTATCAAAATTGACCCTATTAATAAAAACAATAATAAATGAAAGGACAAAAAATAAATATTTATTACCGTGTGCAGTCGAAAAACCCTTTATGAATACCCATGTGAAGGTATCTGACACTGTTAGAGAGCCAAAAGCAGGGTAAAGGAACAAAAAAAGGTAAAGACATCAAAAAATAGCGTGCTAAAAAGAGACTTCCAAAACTAAATGATAAAGAAATCTAAAAATTAATCCAGTGGTGCAAAAAATTTGACCATTTGGTCGAAAAATATTAGTATACTAGTTGGATTATAGGAACGATTTTATCAATATCGGTTGTCTTAGAACGCAACCGAGTTGTGCGTCAAAGCATCTTCTTTCAAAGAGGATTGCAAAAATAGGGTATGCTAAAAATTATATTTAAGTTATTATCCGCTTCTCCAAAATTAGGGTTCATCTAAAAATATAGGGTTCTCTAAAAATTTAGGAGTTTACTCAAAAAATTAGAGATGTTACTCAAAATACCGGTGGGGGTCACATAAAATTGTACCACATAAATGGGACAAAGGTGTTGAGTTATCGAAAAATATAAGTTAAAAAGGCCAAAAAAAGGTCAAAGGGCACCAAATAAAAGGTTCCAAAGGGGACAGAGATAAAATAATAATTGGGACCCAGTAAAAAAAGAGTCTAATTAAAGTAGCGCCAAAAAATAAAGTGAAGAGTCAAAAAAGAGTTACGAATGAAGGGCAGGTTAAAAAATTCATACACCTTCAGGAAACAAAGACTTGAGCGGTCAGAAAAAGCGAGTACTACAAAGAGCGATGAAGTAATAAAGT
>JABUQX010094794.1:0-17500 GCA_015478945.1 Trachelipus rathkii | reverse complement strand
ATGAGGAAATAATCTATGATGGAACTGAGTCTCCTGAAAAATTTATTCAATCATTGAAACATTGAAAGTATAGAGACAGTAAGAAGTCACATTTGGGCTAATAAAAAAAAAGTATAGAGACAGTAAGAAGTCACATGGGCTTATCGAGACTGTTCCAGTCAACTAGAGTAAATATGTCCATTCGCATAACATGCTCATGCAAAACCCACACCTGCACCCTAGGGCTTGTCAATATCTTACATAGTCTGCACTCTACAGCAACTAGGCTACCACCAAAAGAAAAGCTACAGCTAAGGTACATGCTAAAAATACTACAAGCTTTAATAAGTTTGTCTAGTATCAACATGCGGTTTTACCTTACTAACTAACTAAAAATCCACAATTTGGTTTAGTCAAAATATATACTATAGTAATATGATGCCCAAACGACCCAAATACCTGTCCAATCCTCTCTTAAATGTTGCAAGTTGGAGAGTCACACTCGACTAACCTCCTGATAAGCTAATATAACTATATTGCCGAAGATAAATTAACAACAATCTATTTTCACTTGATTTTTGTCGTTCCCTCTGTTTTATAAGCAGTAGTTATGAAGTAGAGAGAGAGAGAGAGAGAGGAGACACGCTGAAGAAGAGAGAGACCGAAAAATGAATATGTGGAGAGTATAGGGGAGAAGACGACGTCCGCGAGATCGGAATTTTAATGTTTTATGAAAAACAAGTGAATTTTTTACGATGCCAAAATTAAGAGAGAGGAATGGAGAAGAGCATTTTATATTTCATTGTATTGATGAATATAGATGCTAATAAAAGAGATAAACAGAAGAACAGACGAAAGATATAAATAAAATATTGTGAAAAATAAAAAAATTAGAATCTAATAATAGTGAATAAGTAAATGTGTAGTATAGCACAACTATATCTTAAAGAAGTAATGAAAGAAAAAAAAACTATAAAAACCTAAATGTGGGAGAGATTGAAAGATGTGCGAATTATAAGATGTATGTGGTGAGAAAAACACAGATGATAGATATAGATCTGACCCTATAGGAGGCACGAAAAACACAAATTACGTAAAAACTAGATCATCATTATCACAATAACACAAACATAAAAAAAAAATTTTTTTTTTATATTTTCACTCATTTTTTAAACAACGCCATGTAAAAAGTGCATCTTCCACATTCTAGGGTTCATTTTCAAATAACAAAATAATCGCAGCAAAAATTTTAATCAATAATAATAATGAGTAATAACAATAAATTGCATAAAAATCATGGAGACATTAATAAATAATATAATGACAATAATATATAATAATAATATATAATAAAATAATAATAATAATAATAATAATAATTAATATTACTAATAATGATAATATCAATTAAAATAATTATATAAAAAATAAAAAAAAAAATAATTATACACTCTTAAAATAAAAACAAAAGACAAAAAAAAAAAAAAAAAAAAAAAGATACCCTAGAAAAAAAAAAAAAAAAAAAAAGATAATACTGATTACAGGATCTATAAAAAAAAAAAAAAAAAAAAAAAAAGGAAAAATAAACAAAAATAAAAAAAATTAAAAAAAAAAAAAAAAAAAAAAAAAAAAAAAAAAATTATATTTTCATTTATAAATTATAAATTTGTTATAGAGTTATAAAAAAATTTCAAGATTAATTTGCCAATTTAATAGAATTTAACCTATCATACAATATCAGATTTATGGTAATTCGGTAAAAATATACTCAAGGTTTTGACACTAAACAAAAAAAATGGTTGAGAAAATCTGAATTACAAATACAAAATAAATAGCCAAGGCTAATTAAAAAAGGATGAAAGGTTTGATTTAACCTATCATATAATATCAGATTTATGGTAATTCAATAAAAATATAATTAAGGTTTGGCCTAAACATAAAAAATGGTTAAGAAAACTAAATTACAAATATAAAATAAACAGCCAAAGGTAATGAAAAAAAAATGATGGAAGGTTTGTTCAATTCTGAATGAATAGCAAATTTACTTTGGTTACACTGGATAATTCTGCAAAGCGTAGTAAAATGAGCATAAATATAGCCTACCTAGAAAGTAAGCTTGTGGCCTAGCTTAAGGTTTTTGCTATAATTAACTTCAGAAACAAATAAATTTTTGGCAGAGTTTATTTTTTTTATTACACTTCAAGCAAATAAGTGAGAAACTTATAACTAAGAAAACAACCAAATCTCACCTTGGGTTATTTCAGTTTTTCTTCTTCATTCCTGGCATTTATTCCTAAAAACTCGGGATATCCGGGGCTTCATGGAATTGAAATTTGCTGTAGTTTCTTTAGCAGCTGACCATGATATAATTATAGAAGTTCTACTTAAAAAGGTTTCTCTCTCAGCTGCCCTAAATTCGTTTTTGAGGGGTATCAGCCCTAAGGCTCTTCTGTTGTTATCCTTCTAGCAAAATATAAAAGTGAGGAGGAACAAAGGAAAATTTTTTCAAAAAGTAAATAAAGCTGCTTCCATCTTATGGAAATATTTTTTGTTGGAGACAAAGTTACTTCATTCTTGTTTAATTAAATTTGGTGTAAATTTGAAGCAAGAATGAGATATGGAAATTTTACTTAGGTATAATCTCCTTCTAATTAGAAATATTAAAAAACTGAGATAAATTAATACATTATAAAATTAGTTAATTAAAAAAGTTAGTAGAGTTTAATAAATGTATTGGATAAAATCTATATTTATGCTCATAGTTACTGTTGCTTTTTACCAGTTATATTTTATGAAATTTAAAGAATATCAGTTTTACTTCTTGGCATCAAAAATCTTTAAAAGTTTTTAAAATTTACATAAGACAATATTTTATAGGAAAACTTTTCAAGTTTTCCGTACAAGGTTTTTAATGAAACAGTTTTTTTGGGTGATTGTGTTGAATAGTGATAAGTATTGGAGTGAGAAAGTTGAAGAACGGTAAATACGAAAGAGATATTGTGATTGACCGGATATAGAAGTTGTGTAACACCGTTGTGGAGGGCATAGTTCCGAATGATATGGGGAAGCAGTAATAGTACCCTTATTTAAGGGTATGAGTGATAAGATGAACTATAGGAAATAAGGGAAATTAGTCTATTGAGTTTTGTAAGGAATATATATGCTGATATTTTGGTTAAAAGAGTGCGTCAGTGATTAAGGGACTGATTAACGAAGAACAAGGTGCATTTAGAAATGGCAGAGAGCGTGTACTGTAGATCAAAACCACACATTGAAATAAATAATTGAAAAAATGAGAGAGAATAAGAAAAACTTGTATTTTGGTTTTATGAAATTGCAACAGGTGTATGACAGGATTAATAGGAAAATTCTATGGCAGGTGCTAGTGATATATGGTGTTGGTGATAGGCTTCTGAATGGAATTAAAAGTATGTTTGTCAAAGGGGAAGCTTGTATAAGAATAATTGAAGTTAAAAGTGAATAATTTAATATTAATAATGAAGTGAGGTAGAGATGTGTTTTGTCTCATTGGCTTTTTAATTTGTATATGGATGGGGTGATGAAAGAATTAGAGGTAGGGTAGTAAGAGAATGTGTTAGACGGATAGAGAATGGAAGAGAGTGGAGCGTGCCCTGCTTATTGTATGATAATGATTTTCCTTTGTCTGGCGAATCTAATTTTTTTTTTGAAAGGATTGGCAGGGCCGTTTGGCAGGGTGTATAAAAAGAGGTGTTTAAAAGTAAATGTAAATAAGAATAAGATGATAGTGGGTGTGGAGAGTCCGTTGTGGGAAATCAAGTTTGATGGTGAGCAATTGGAACACGTTCCTAGGTTTAAATATTTGAGCGATTTGTTGGATGAAGAGGGAACGGATGATGCAGAGTGTAGTAGGAGAATGATGAATGGTTGGAATATAGCTTCCGAAATTAAAAACTCGGTGAATACATAGACTAAGTTTTGAGTGTGCCAGTGGTTTGCATGATGGTATGTTGTTACCGGTGTTAATGTATAGCAGTGAAACTATAGTATGGAATAAAAGGTACAGATCTAATATATAATCTGTTCAAATTAAAAAATTTTAGGGGCGTGTTAGGTGTTAGAAGATTTGATAAAATGAGGAATAAACGTGTTAGGGTGTGAAGAAAGGCATAAATGAAAAAATAACCGATAGTTTATTAAGATGGTTTGGTCAAAGGGAAAGGATGGATGAGATTCGGTTGGTTAAGAAGATGTATAGTGGTGAGTGTGCTGTGAATCGACTGGCTGGGAGAAAGAAGAAAAAGTGGATTGAGTCAGTAAAGGAATATCTGAAGGAAAGAAATGTGGGTTTGACAGAGGTGAGAAGAAAGGTGCATAAAGGAGTGAATGGCGGGGTTTTGTGAGGGGGATATGGTTGTGAACTAGGCCCAAGGGATGAATCCTACATTGACTAGATACTTACAGAACAGCCCATGCCTGCAGTCACAGTGTTGATTTTTTACTGCAATGTCACTAAGGGCATGGTGTATATAGAGCAAAGTTCCTTCAATCACGCGCCATGTTCATCTGTCAACTTTCCTGTTTTCGGTGCATGCTGCACACCTTCCCACAGCTCTAGGGAAAAAGAGTAATATATATATATATATATATATATATATATATATATATATATTATATATATATATATATATATATATATTATTATATATTTATATATATAAGATATATATATATATATATATATATATATATATATATATATATATATATATATATAAGATATTATTATATATATATATATATATATATATATATATATATATATATATACATATATATATATATACATATACTTCGGCTCTTATTTCCACCACCAATTTCCAATATGGATATAGTTATTACTTCACTGATGAAGAAATACATTCGAACATTTTGACATTGAATACGAAAGAAAATTACGGAACTAGCCTTAAGCACAGTTAAAAGCATTCCTGACCCAATTATTTTAATTTTTTTATCACACTTTTCATTGCTAAGATGGCAGTGCAGACATGACTTTTAATCAAGGTCAATTTTTAGTTTATGAAAAGACTTCGAATTAGTTGATGAGACATAAATTATAAATTAACAGTGCATTTTTATGACCTTCTGTTTTTTGATTTTATATATATATATATATATATATATATATATATATATATATATATATATATATATATATATATATATATATATATATATATATATATATATATATATATATATATATATATATATATATATATATATATATATATATATATATATGTTTGAGATGTATTTTATTAACAGAAAAATATTATTTTTGTAATCTGATATTTTCAAAAGTTGAATAGCTATTAGAAAAAGGAATAAATTGTTGAAATACTAGTAAAGTTGAATTGCGGAAAATGTTAAAAAAATATATATATATATATATATATATATTTATATTGTATATATGTATGTATATATATATATTCTTATATATACATATATATATATATATATATATATATATATATATATATATATATATATATATATATATATCTCAAAAACTACAATAGCTACAGCGAAAAGGAATACATTTTTGGAATCCTTGTAAAATTTTAGTTAGGAAACTGTAAAAAAAAAATAATAATAAATAAATAAAATAAATATTGGCTATTTTTTTTTAGGAGCAGGGGACATAATATATATATATATATATATATATATATATATATATATATATATATATATATATATATATATATATATATATATATATATATATTTATTTTTTTATTTTTTAAAAGCTGCATTACACGGCAATGTAGGGGGGCTCGAGCCGACGGGGAACACAGGGGGGACGTTTTCCATACCCCGTAGGGGTAGGGGGCGGAGGAACCCCGCGACACCCAAATACCAAAGAGCTGGGTTCCGGAGACCTCCCGGGAGGGGGAATTAGTCCTACCCCGTAGTTCCCGGAAGGCCGAGAGACCCTGACTCCTTCCATCCCTGCGAATATACTCTTTGGGTATTTTTAAAAAAAAAAAAAAGAAAAATTAAATATTTTTTTTTTTTAAATTTTTTTTTTTTTTTTTTTTTTTTTTTTACATTTTCCGGACTAAAATTGGACCAGCATTCCAGCAATGTATTCCTTTTCCCTGTAGCTATTGTAGTTTTTGAGATATGAGATAATAAGTATAAAAAATTTTTGTTGTTAATGAAATACATCTTTCCTTATATATATATATATATATATATATATATATATATATATATATATATATATATATATATATATATATATAAAGAAGATATATATATATATATATATATATATATATTTATATATATATATATATTATATATATATATATATATATATATATATATATATTATTATATTATATATATATATTATTATATTATATATATATATATATATATATATATATATATATATATATTCATATTATTATATATATATATATTTTTTTGTTATCTCTTAAATATATATATATATATATATATATATATATATATATATATTATATATATATATATATATATATATATATATATATATATATATATATATATATATATTTTATATATATATATATATATATATATATATATATATGAAAGAGTTATAAGAATATAAAGATATATATATATATATATATATATATATATATTATATATATACATATATATATTATATATATATATATATATTACAGGCGATCCAAAACCCTGCGACACTCGGAGGGCTGATAGAGCAAGCGATAAGGAACATTTATTGTTAAATTAGCTATGTTGTATGCCGCTTCGTTTCAAAGTTACGGATGATGAAAGGTAAACCATGTTGTTTGACACGTCGTTACTTCGTAACCGGAGATTTGGGTATTCAAATGTTATGTATGTGTGCGTGTGCACATCTGTAAATTGAGGGTTGATAGAGGTAACAATAAGGATTTTTTGTTAAACAACGTATGGGTTTTTAATGCGGGTTGTAAAGCAAACAATGGCAGCTTGTTATGAAATCATTTTATTGGGGAAAATTACAGGAGGTGTCTAAAAGTGTCTGCCCTGTATCTGATTACATTCGTTACATCGCCGTGCCATTGCCGGTCGGACTCTACGAACATGCCTTCACTGTGTCTGATTTGATCAAACGCAGTGAATATCGCTGAATCAGTTCCTCTCTAGTGTTGACTGGGTTAATGTACACAACACTCTTCACATGCCTCCAAAGAAAATAATTAGGGCGTGAGGTCGGGCGATCTTGCATGCCACGCAACAGGTCACCCTCTCCCTATCCATTTGTCAGTGTAGACTCCGTCGGTTCAGATGCGCCCGTACTTGGTGGCTGAAGTGCGCTGAAGCGCCATCATGTTACCATGTCTCTGCGGGTCGCAAGGGGTATGCCGTCCATGAGCTGCGGAAGCGTGTTCTTGAGTAGTTGCAGGTACGCAGGTCCATCCAAACGGTGTGAATGATGACAGGTTCCAGCAGATAATCCCCAAGAACTCCACCCCAGATGTTTACGGTAAATTTCTGCCTGGTGAACTCTGATGAACATTGCGTGGATTGTCCTCGTCCCATATGTAGCTGTTTCTGCTGTTGAAGTAGCCATCACGTGTGAAGCACTTCATCGGTAAACAAGACATATGCAGGAAAGGCAGGATTATCGATGCCCCGGCAGAAACCACTGGGCAAATCGCACACGGGGTGCGATGTCGTTTGGCCCAATCCTTGTACTTTCTGTAGGTGGTAAGCATGGAGGCTTTGCTCTTTGCAAGACCCGAACTACAGACGACTGATTTGAACCCATGGCATGGGGCAATGGCGCATGGGCTAGTCGACGGGTCGTTGGCGACTCCTCTCAAGCAATATCTTCTTTCAAAAGCAGGTGTCCTCATTACGCGGTCTTCACCAATGCACTGGGGACGAAGGGGTCCCATTATCTCGAAGGAGCTGATAAAGGCGAGCAAACATTGTGTGGTGGTGGTTTCTGTGGAAACCGTTCCCGGTACATGAGGTGCGCTGCCCATTTCCGTTCGCCGCACCGTAACACATTATCATGGCGGTTAACTCGGGAAAAGTGTAGTGATCCATTCGTAAACGATGCACACCGTACTGAATCAACGATGAATTGGGGCAAGGTAAAGGTATTGCCACGTCGAAGGACGTTAAGCGTACACACATGTACGCACGCACGAACACATTAAAATTGAGTAACCTAATCGTGGTAATCTACATGCGACGCGTCACACAACAAACTAGTGTACCTTTTCAATCGTCCGTAACTTGAAACGAAGCGTCATACAACATAGGTTATTTAACAATGTTCCTTATTGTTTGCTCTATCAGCCCTCCGAGTTTGTGCAGAGAGCTTAATCATCTTATATATACAATATATATATATATATATATATATATATATATATATATATATATATATATATATATATATATATATATATATATATATATATATATATATATATATATATATATATATATGTTATATATATAAATATATATATATATATATATAGGGATACATAGGAAAGTTCAAAACTATGCAATTACCCACTATTGGGCATATGGAGCTCTAGGCTGGGTTGAAATATTCCTTTGATTCCAGTGCCCACTGGTTCGTCCTTCCCTTATTTTCCTTACTCGGTGGTAATAATCAAGTGTGTTTTCTATTCTATACAAGGGAGGAGTCTCCATCAGGTACGCACTTTATTCTTCACAGAACACACACTATTCACACTATTACACACTCTTTTAACATCTTTTTAAAATGGCGATTATACATGTAACCCCGGAAAAGCGAAAATAGTTCCTCCTTCACTCTTTCACTTGTAATCATTTGGAAGTTGGTGACCCTCTATGATGGATGGGATTGTGCCGCCACTAATTTATTGACTTATTCTTGGGCCCTATCTTTTTCCATTAATTTCTGAAACATTCGCCATCTTTACTCTAAATTCCATTTCCTCAAATACCAACTCTCTTCTTCTAGATTTTATCTTTCTTTTTTGACCGAAAAACAGGTCCTTCAGCTCTCTTACAGCAAATCTAACTCTGACCCTTCTTACTTCTTTTAACTTTAGTTATCTACCGAAGGTAAATGCCGTTTGCAAGTTCGCAACGAAATTTTTTATAGTTGTGTTTCTAATTTTAGGTGTTCCTAAATTTTCCTCTTGTGGCATAAGATCTTTTGCCAATTAAGGATAAATTAATGCTTCTTACTATTCATTTTCTTGGACTTTCTTATCACCAAAATAGAACACATTCTATACCCTTTTCAATTCTCTGAAATTATCATTTTAGTTGATTTTAATGTTCATCACCACCAATGGTGTTCTTTCAATTCTCATAATACAGATAGTAAATCTGCCTTCCATTTGTCTTTTCAGAATAACCTTGAGAAGATAGTGCAACTACCTATTAGTGTCTTGGAGATGAATTCATTATTCTTGACACCTTTTTCTTAACGTAATCTTTCTCCCATATTACTAAACTCTTCCGCCTCTGGGTTTCTCTTTGTAGATTACCTTTAATCTTTGTATCTTATATCACTGCATCAAATCTCCACAGGAAAAACCCTACTTATCGTGAAAGAAAGTTTGTTTTTGGCACTTGTGTTACTAAAGGTAGATCATGCAGTGGTATTTTCTGACTTCATGGAATGACTACTTCTTCCGTGGGAGAAATCCCTCAGGTTTGATATAGTGTATAATAGAGGTGAATTTCTCTCTTCATTCCATATTCTTTCCCTCAACTAAAAACTAACTTACCATGATTGAACACTGTTTGCTCTCGCCGATTCCAGGGAATTACCTTGGTCTTCAATTCAAGAAGCTCATACTACTGTTTCATCCCAGAGTCATTCAAAAATCAACTCTTGGTGAAAGAGACCTTTGCTCGGTATCGTTTGAAATCAACTCTTGGTGAAAGAGATTTTATTTTATATCGGAGAAAATTCAGTAAATATTCTGATTCTTCTTCCTGCCAATTTTATCGAACGTGACAATTGCCGTTTACACCAATTAAAGCTGGACTCCGGCTGCTCAAACCTTGCCTGAAATTTCGCCTTAGACGATCCCTTCTTCTTTGAGCTCTTTTCTCATTCTCTATCCTTACAACTTATATATGCCTAATCATTTTAATTTCTTTGAAACGTTAATTCTGCCTCTCACAGATTAACATTAAGAAGACTTTTGGTTCTGGTGGTATCTCTAAGGAAGTTTCTAAAACTTGTGCTTGAGTTTGCTTGCACCCTGTCATGGTAAACTATTCTTTCTGTCTTCCTACTAACATTTCCTTCTGCTGGTTCAACCTATGCCAGAAAATATAGGAATAAACCGCTCTAACTGACTGAGTTTAGTATTATTGATTTAGCAAAGTATTTTTTTAAAAGTTTATGAATCTATCATCAAAGGAAGATTTGGAAAAATCTCAATTCTTCTAATCTTTTCTCTGATCTCTAGCAAAGATTTGGAAAGAACCAACTATTCTTTCTATTCTCTCTGGTTATACTTATTTAAATAAAAAAAAAAAATTTTTTTTTGTTCTTTCCTCTAAAAGTATTATTTCATAATTGCTTTTGTGTAGAAAGCAAAGAAAAATAATATTATTTCCTTCAAACTTTGCTTTTGTTACCCTGACATGTTTTCAAGCTGATTTATTTGCATTTTATGAGAAAATTAATATTTTTTAAATACACGATATATTTTTATTTCTTGAACGTTCTGGCAAATTAGATGACGAAATAAATACAGAGAACGTAAGCTCAAGTATCAAAATAGTTAGTTGATTAGTTCATCAGTCTTCTAGTAGCTGTCCTCAAGTGGATATACGTTGTCTTTGATAGGTACATTCAGCACAGATGGCATCAAGTGAGGTTGAAATACTGTGCAGACGCATTTGTTATATCTGCAGAATTTGAAGACACAATGTGCACCCCAGAATACCTTTGCTTAATTTCCGAGTCTCTAAAGACATATTTTGGCATGCCTGTTGGGGACCAAGACAAGCAATGGGCACCTCATTTCACCTGCGAACTTTGCAAAAGAACTCTAGAAGGTTATATATATATATATATATATATATATATATATATATATATATATATATATATATATATATATATATATATATATATATATATATATATTTATTTTTTTTGTATATGTATATATATTTATATATTTATGTATATATATATATATATATATATATCTATATATGTATAGTTTTGCTTGTTCTGAATTTGATAGCTATGGAATCTTTAAGTGAAAGTTTGAATTTATGTGGTATATTTTTTACTAACAATGAGTGAATGAGTGAAAGATATTTAAATATGTATATTATTTTTTTCTTCGCAGGTTGGTACAGGAGAGAAATATAGCCATGAATTTCGGAATCCTAAGAATTTGGAGAGAGGCAACTGACCACTCCAACACTTGCTTCTTTTGTTTAGTAGAACCATCCAAGCGTCGAACTGCAAAATGCGCCTGCTATTATATATTCAGACCTTCCGTCATCCATTGAACAAGTGCCACACTCTCCTGAGTTCCCCATACTCATTCCTCCATATGGAAGACAGCCATATTACGAAGAAAGCAGCAAATCAGAAGACGATGAAGTCGTTGATCCTGAATATAGTGCAGCTGAGGAGAGAAACCCATATTTTCCCAACCAAGAATACATCAACAATTTGATCAGAGATATTGGCCTCACAAAGTCCAATGCCGAGCTTTTGACGTCGAGATTCAAGCAGTGAATTTATTACATGAAAATGGGAAAGTCGGAAGTCAGAGAAAACGTCACCACTCTTTTTCAACTTTTTTCACCAGTCAAGATGGGATTTGCTTTTGCCACAATGTGACAGGTTTGTTTGAAGTGCTTGGAATTGCCTGTAATACCTGCGAGTAGCGCTTCTTCATTGATAGCTCATCGAAGAGTCTCAAAGCTGTGCTACTTCTTAACGGGAACATGTATAAATCTCTTTTCCTCTCTCACTTGGTGCAGCTCAAAGAGGAACACAGCAGCGTGAAGATATTGCTAAGTTCCTTGAAATATAAAGAACACATTTGGGAAGTTATCGGAGATTTAAAATGCGGCCTTCCTGATAAGTCCTGCTATGACTTTACCATGCTCTTAGGCATACTTTGTCTCTGAGGACAGCGGGGCCTCCATAACACTACCAGTTATGGGATTGGCCAGCGGACGGAGTTCAGTGGTAGAGAGAAACACGTCAAATGGGAGCCTCTGCTGAACTCTGAAAATATCGTTTCTCCGCAGCAATAAAGCGTAGCCTCATGAAGCAGTTTGTCGCAGCTTTGATAAGGAGTCCTTAGCTTCATCTACCTGCAAGGCTTCTCTTGCTATGACTGAAGAAAGGCAAAGGCGGTGTCTTCTGTCGGACCAAATAAAAGATCATAGAGTTCAAGGAATTCCTGAAGAAGCTGGACAGAAAAAGCAGCTTGGAACAGCTTTGTGCAGTGGTTCATGGCTTCCTTGGGATTCACAAAGCTGAAACTATGAGGAGATTTTGTTGGAGACCTGGTCAAAACTATGGCAAATGGCTGGAGGTCCCTCAAAGTCCATATCCTTGACGCCTCATCTTGCTAAATTTAAGGAGAAAATGGGGTACTCAGAGGAGCATGACGAGTGATTTCACCAGGATATTCTGGACTTTGAACGCCGCTACCAAGGATCATATATAACGAAAACATGATTGGAGACTATATTTCGCATGGATTCGCAGCAACCCATCAGATAAGCGTAAATCCCAAAAAACTTCTCGCTTCTAAATATTTTGGGGTCTCTGTTGTATAAACTAAGAAAAAATAAATGCTACTTTTGAGTTATATGTCGTTTTTTTCTACTTTGTGCAACCGAGAATTATTATTTTCACCAATTTTTTTATATCGGAATTGGTAAATTTGTGAAATATCATTAACCTGTTCACAAAATCAAAATTTGGACGAAATATTAGCCATTTTTCATACCTTTTAGTTATAAATAAGAAAATAGGAAAATACAGTTGTTGTTCTAAGACAAAAAATATGTTACATAGTTTTATTATTGGTCCTCTGCTCTTCGACTCTGATGAATCTTTTTCTGTGGTGTTAGACACATCAAAAAAACTTTAATAGATTCTGACACAAAACGTTGATTTTTAAACTCGTCTCTTTCGGTACCTATCATTCACTCTGAATTTTTTCACCTGTACACCGTAGCAGTTGTTGTAGATGGCCACCGTTCATAGTTCAAATCTTTAAATAGTAGCTTTCCTCAGGGCATTATCTTATTCCCAACTCTTTTTCTACTTTTCATTAACTGCATTCCCTCTAAGACTTCATCATCTTTTCATTTCTTTGCCGACGACATCACCCTACATTACTCCTTTCATTTTGAAAGAAGTCCCACCCAAACACAATTAGTGTATGCTAGGAAGGTGGCCTTGGAACAACTTATTTGATGTTTCTTGAGTTTCTAATAGGGGCATGCAAAACATGATTGTTTTCAATTGCTCAAAAAAACTAAGTTCTTTCATCTTTCTACTCTTCCACACAGCTATGACAATTCATCGAAAAGACACAGCTATAACCTTCTTCTGTCCTTAATATTCTTGGTGTACATATTCTTCGTGATCTTTCTCGGAAGAATCACATCATTTCTCTTTCCAAGCAAGCTTCTAAGAGGTTGAGTGTTCAAAGTTTACTTCAAAATTTCTTCACACCATCACAGTTGCTTTTTCTTATTGCATTGTTTGGTTGTTCATCCTTATATGAAATGTGCTTCATATATATGTGGTGGCTCCTCTCACCCACACCTCTCCTTGAAAAAGTGGTCACGGACTTTTCGTTTAATCAATTCTTTCACCCTCATCATCTAAAATATATTTCTGCCCGTCGCATTCGTTGGTCATTCTCTTTGTACTATTGCTATTACAACTATCACTGCACTTCTAAACTCTCCAGTCATATACCTGCTTCATTGAGAATGACTCGTGCGACACGCCTTTCCATACGGTTTAATCCATTCTCTTTGTCTAACCCTCAGACTTTAACAAGATTTAACCGATATGGGTTATACTGAATTTATCTATTTTTATGTCTTCCTTTGACTCGCAAACTTTCAAACATGTATCGGAATATACGTCGTGGTCTATTGATTCTTCCAACCTGGTGAAATATAGTAGGCTTCTGGCCTTTTCCACCAGAGGATCCTTTAATAAAAAAAAAAGAGAAAAATTTTCAGGGTTTCCTCTAATATAAAGTAGTTTAATTAATGTGAAATTAAAACTAATTTATTATTTACTAGTAATTATTATTATTATGCATAGAAGATACTGAAAAGTGGCAGACGAAAGATTCTTACGGGAAATAAACATCTGTGTATGCAAGCACCTTTCATGCAAGATTAATTTCTTTTATTTATTATACAGAATATTAAATTTAAATATTGCCTTATTTCAGATGGTTATAATTTTATCCCAACAATGGCAAGAGAATTTGTATTAGTTAAAAGTTAAATCCTTTAGAGTAAACACTACTATCCCTGCCACCATATAAGACCCCAGCATATTTTGAAATTTTTCTCAAGTTTGATTTCATTTAAACTCAATGTTACGAAGGATTAGTAAATAATTACACGAGTTGTTCTCCTTTATTTCAATCAATTAATTAATTGGAACAAATGTTTGATGATTTTCAATATATATATATATATATATATATATATATATATATATATATATATATATATATATATAGTTATTAGTTATATATATATATATATATATATATATATGGTATATATATATATATATATATATATATATATATATATATATATATATATATATATATTTATATATATTTATATATATTTTTTTATCTCTCTCTCTCGTTTCAATTGAGATGGAGAATGAGGACAAAATAATAACGACCAATCATTTGAAATTTGACTTATATCCCTTTAATATGCTTTTTTACCATAATTATTTTTACTGTACTAAAGTTTAATTTTAATATAATTTTTCAATATATTTACTGTTTATATATATATATATATATATATATATATATATATATATATATATATATATATATATATATATATATATATATATATATATATATATATATATATATATATATATATAGTTATATATATATATATATATATATATATATATATATATATCTTTTTAGATGGGGCAGTCCCTTTTTCCGGGCACCCCAATGGAATAAAGTCAGCTCCACTAACCTACGACACCGCTGGAGCAGAAACTTTTGGCGTCAATTGAAAGAGAATTTGTTTGGATGGTCTATCCTCAAAATAGGCAATGAAATGATGCGGATTTTTGTGTAAACTTTTTCACCGATATATAAATAACTCCACTATCTATATATATATCCATATAAATAGTTGTTAAAATATATATATATATATATATATATATATATATATATATATATATATATATATATATATATATATATATATATATATATATATATATATATATATATATATATATATATATGTTATATATATATATATATATATATATATATATATATATATATAGTTATTATATATATATATATAATATATATATATATATATATATATATATATATATATATATATATATATATATATATATATATATATATATATATATATATATATATATATATATATATATATATATATATTATTAATATATATATATATACCAAAGATATTTAGCACAATCGCAACAATTATTTATACATATTGTACGTATCCCAAGTGAGTCGTGAACCCCATCTCCTTGAGACGGCAATTCAAGAGTGTTATTACCTCTTTACCAACGATGAGCTAAGGAAACCCATCATTTACCTCTGAAAGCTTAGCTTCGCAGCAGAGGAGGCGTGTCTTGATTGGCAAACCTCCCCGCTAACACTTGGGTCAGGGGCAACACTGGGTAATTTTTAATCGGACATTAGGTATTCAAAGATATTTGTGCAATAAACGCAACAATTATTTGTATTTATTTGTAATGGTCCTAAGTGGGTTTGAACCTCACTCCTTGAGATGGTACCCAAGAGTACCAGTGTTGCCCCTGGACCCGAGTGGTTATACCCGTCGGAGGTGTTAGGTGTCCAAGACACGCCTCTCTCCTCTTGGGAAGCCAAGCTTTCAGAGGTAAATGATGGGTTTCCTTTTAGCTCATGGTTAAGGGTAAGGGTTTAAACCCACTTAGGACCATTACATATATATATATATATATATATATATATATATATATATATATATATATATAGTATATATATATATATATATATATATATATATATATATATATATATATATATATATATATATATATATATATATATATATATATATATATATATATATATATATATATATTTATTAAAATTTATGCTTTAATTAAGGACCTCAATAATTGCTTTACTCTGTTAGTACAAGTTCAAATAAATAAATGTGAAGACAAACTTCTTCATCCATTCTTGATTTTTGTTATCTGTCTTTCAATGTTTCCTTTGGTATACTGCAGCTTTCCATATATCAAAAAGATAATTAATTAAATGTTTTTATTTTTAATTTTTTTGTGTGTGTGAATAAATACTTCGTAGATTATTTTCATTAGGTTCACAATTCTTATTTTGAATATTTGTGATCTACTCTACTATACCTACAAAGAGAGTCTTGCGTAATTGCACGTCTCATTCAAAATATATAAATAATACTTATAAATAACATTGGAGTACAACAGTGAATATCAGAAGGAATAAATTAGAAATACACATACAATTATTTCTTGTATTTAAAGAGGTTCTGGACCCGTATGAAAATCTATGTTTTAAATATTAATTTTAAACGGGAGAGAGCTGCTTGGTGTAATTGTCATCTATGTTCACAAGTCTTCGAAACGGTCGGATTTCTTATTCAATACTGTTATATATATATATATATATGCATATATATATAAGTATATATATATATATATATATATATATATATATATATATATATATATATATATATATATATATATATATAGTATGAAGAATATATATATAGTATATATATATATATATATATATATATATATATATATATATATATATATATATATATATATATATATATATATATATATGTATATATATTACTTATAGGTGTTAAAAAACATCGAAAATAATAATAATAATAAAATAATAATACTACCACACAATAATAATAATAATAATAATAATAATAATAATAATAATAATAATAATGTAATAATAATAATAATAATAATAATAATAATAATAATAATATATCTGAAATTTTTCTTATTATTATTATTATTTTTTTACTATTATTAATACAATATATATATATATATATATATATATTGAAGGGCGCACGAAAACGCGAAAGTGTTTCGATAAAAACGCGAACCATAACACCCACCCGATAACTGAACGGAAGTACATCG
>JABUQX010094793.1:10000-15000 GCA_015478945.1 Trachelipus rathkii | reverse complement strand
AATTGAACAATTTCTCTTACACTATTTTTATGACACTTTTTTTATTTAGTATTAACCCTTTTAATTGTAAATAGGCTAATAATTCTATATCATTTTCATTTAACAAAACTGCATTTTCGATACTTAAAGGAAACGACATCTTACTCAAACAACTTAAACGTAACTACTGAAATAATACAAATAGAAATAATCTTATTTGTAAATAGGCTAATAATTCTATATCATTTTTATTTAACAAAACTGCATTTTCGAGACTTAAAGGAAACGACATCTTACTCAAACAACTTACACGTAAATACTAAAAGAATTATAACTCAGTATTCACTAAACTCGGTAGAAATTTCCTTACGCATCGTAAAGCAGCACCTACAAATAGTTTACTATATTTTCGAATTACAACTTCAAAACTATTCCTATATAACTTTTACATTATTTTATATTTACTTTCATTTATATAATTAAAATTAAAAATTTACTTTAGATAAAAATTAAAATTAAAATTAAAAATTTACTTTAGATAAAAAGGTCAATATCTATACTTTCTCCATATATTTATGCATTACTGTATAAACAGTCTTAAAGTGAACAAAATATATATATATATATATATATATATATATACTATATATATATATTAATATATAATATAGATACTATATATATATAATATATATATATATATATATATATATAATATATATATATATATATATATATATATATATATAGTATATTATATATATATCATATATATATTAGTGATGGGACGATTAATCGGAATCGGCATCGGAATCGGAGGAATCGGCTGTTTTTCAGGAATCGGAATCGGAATCGGAATCGGCCAAATTGTACCGATTCTTTGACCGATTCTTTGGCATACAATCTGAAAATAATTTTTATTCGATCTTTATGATATTCAAGACAATATTTTCGAAGTCTGCGTATTTGATTTTAATTTCAGTTCTCTTTAATATATTTTTCAGACAGTTCTGGTGAGGCAGACATTGGCAAAGTTTTCGTTAGTCCCATGTTATGTAATATGTTTTGATAATTATATACGCGTGAACTCGTAAGTGAGCAGTGAAATATTTGCCCTGTAGGCTTGTAATAATTGGAGCTATTTAATATAAATGCTAATCCTTCGAGTTTCACCATTTCACGTATCTCACACAGCATCTAATATTAGTGATGTCTTCAAAATGTTTATGGAAGATATTCAATATTCCCTGCCTATAAAATTCAATGTTTAGTAAAGGATAAGCACTTAATATGGTGCAGGAGTTACAACGAGGCAGGATTCAATGATGCCATATTGAACAAGAGATTAATGAAAAAATATATTCATAGCAAACAAATCGTAGGTCATTTTAGTCACTCGCCTCAATCTATAGGAAGAATATCAAACTAGATTTAATTTACCACAGCACAAATTTATTCAGGACGTACAAACCAGATGTAATAGCCAGTATCATATGCTTTCAAAAATTTTTGAACAGAAAGACGGCTCCATTTTCATATTGCAGTGACATTCAAAACCTGCATGCTTAGAAACAACGAAAGTTCTTGAAAAAAATTGCTAAAAAATAACTTTTAAAATTGGTTGATTGTAACCAATTTATTGGCCACAAGGAAAGCATGGCATCGGCAATAATCCCGAAATATGAAAGTGATTTGCCTTTTTTTTAAAAAGAGTCAGAAAAAAGGACTATTGAGGGACTTGGGTCTACAGTATCAGCATGGAAAATTCAGTAAAAAATAGATTCACATTTACTTTACTGATAAGAATCTTGTGCTTGCTACCTATCTTGATCCACGCTTTAAAACTACATTCCTTGAGGATGAATATAACAATAAAAAGTGGAAGATATTCTTAAGCAATGGATGTGCGAAGATATATGTTGTAAAAAGGAAAGGAAAACAGTTTCCACTACTTTAAACCAATCTTCAGATTCTTCTCATTTATCAACAGAATAGGGCGGAAAAGGTGAATAACTGAAGATGATAGTTTTTTAACTCAGCTTAGAAAGGCGTTTTCGGAATTTAAAGAGAAAAAAGACTTTAAAACAGCAAATAAAACTCATGAACATTAACATGAAAACATGAAACATTAAAAATTCAGAAAGTCCCTCACAATGGTGGTCATCGAATAAAGGTACCTTTCAGCATTTGAGCGTCCTTGCTAGAAAATATTTAAGTTCGCCCCCCTTTTCCGTGGAAAGTGACTCTTCAGAATTGGAGGATCAATTTATTCTCCTAAAAAAAATCGGATGCACTCAAAAACGGGAGAAAGGTTAATGTTTTTCCACTACAATTTAAGAGTCATGCTTTGACTACAAATAATAATGATAATTTTGTTTCAAGATCTTACTTTTAGTAAATTAAAGAAGGAATTTTTTTTAAACAAAAAATGACAAAATGTTCATTCATTGTAAGATTTTTAAATGTTGCTATTATTTTTCAGTAGTTAAATAAATAAAGGGTAATTAACTAATTATTTCTTTAGCAAAGATAAAATATAAGAGAATTCTATAACATTAATTTATAAGGTTTTAAATATCTAAAATTAGCTGATTTAGCAAAATTAGGCATATATATATATATATATATATATATATATATATATATATATATATATATATATATATATAAATATATAATATATAAAAATATATAAATATATATATATATATATATATATATATATATATATATATATATATATATATATATATATATATATATATATATATATATATTGATAAAATGAGGAATGAACGTATTAGAGAGTTGTGTGGTGTGAAGAAAGGGGTAAACGAGAGAATAAATGAAAGTATGTTGAGATGGTTTGGTATTGTGGAAAGGATGAATGATTAGCGGTTGTTAAGCGGAATGTAATAAGTGGATGTATAGTGGTGAGTGTGTTGGGAACCGACCGGCTGGGAGACCGAAGAAAAAGTGGATTGAGTCAGTAAAGGAATGTTTGCAGGAGAGAAATGTGAGTTTGGCAGAGGCGAGAAGAAAGGTGCATGATAGGAGAGAATGGCGGGGTGTTGTAAGGGTAAGGTTGTCGGCCCTACCTGAGGCCAGGGATGAACTCCTTACAACTTGACGATTACCATAGTGAGGGTCCGTCGCGGTCCGTGAAGCTCTAGGGTGTATTTTTCTGATTGCGACGAGTTCTTACTAATTAATGGTACAGAGGGGGCGGTAAGGCTGGGCTTTCTTTCGACTTTTGTCATATATTCTCCTACTGCTTTTCTTTTCCGATGCAATGTAACGCCACCTTACTCATAAAGATTGGAAAAAAAGGTAGAGAGAAGAAGAAGAAAAGATGATATATATATATATATATATAATATATATATATATATATATATATATATAATATAATATATCACAAAAATATTTATCTAATGTCAGACATATATTTTTGTTAATATACAATATATAATATATATAATAATATATATATATATATTATATATAATAAATAAATAATCATAAAGAATCGGATCGGAATCGAATCGGGAATCGGAATTCGGCACTTTTGACTGTATCGGAATCGGAATCGGCATCGGCTGGAAATTTGGAATCGTCCAATCACTAATATATATATATTCAGCGAACATTTTAATGCTTAAAGTAAATAAAAAATAAAATGAAGTGCGATAAAAGTAAAAAAAATAATAAATAGTTTTTATGTACGACAATTTCGCGTTCCCCAAATATCTGAGACATGATCCCCCCAATAATATTAGGCTCGGCAGATATCTTGAAAAGTACGGCTTGCATGAGATGAAATGAAAAAAATTAATTAACGTAAATACATGGCAAACAAGGGTAATCTAAGGGCAGTGGAGCCTTCCGTGAGTGCTGGTGAAATAATTTTTAAAAATATAAAAAACATTTTATTTAAGTTAATTATAAAAAAATATATAAAAATCATAATATTTAAAGTTAAACTTAAAATATTTCGCTTCAAAATCAGAAAAGTCATTTGGTTTCTTTTTCACTCTTAATATAATATGGTTCGGTCTTTTGCTGCTAGACGTCAGATTGTATTTAAATAATTTTATTTAAGGATGTTAATTAATAATTATTAAAATTTTTTTTTGTTTTCCTGCATTAAAATGTTTGCCGATTTCAAAAATGCACTCAGTTTTTTATGTAGCATATCGAAGTTTTTGAGATACAGGTGCACTAATCTGAAGGCGGCCTATATATATATAATATATATATATATATATATATAATATATATATATATATATATATAAAATAATAAATAATATATATATATATATATATATATATATATATATATATATATATATATATATTATATATTATATATATATAATTATAATATAATATGTATATAATATAATATTTATATATAATATATATATATAATTATATTATATATATATATATATATAATCATAAATATAATATATATATATATATATATATATACTATATATATATATATATATATAGTAATTGTGAAGCTAATTAGGACTGATAGTTTAGGTTCTTTGACCTGGCCTCCTGCTAAGGGCTGCATAGCGTCAGTAGGCGGCATCTTCATTAACTCAGTAAGGGGTGTTCCTCTTCTTGCGTCTGTAGCGGGTGGTCATCTGCTTGCGCTACCGAAGGAGAGAGAGACTTCTGCTTCTGTCTCCGTAGGAGAGAGACGTCTGTTTGAAGAGAGGTGGTATTCAACTTTCAGGGTCATCAATATAAAGTGAAAGAAAGGTGCGTTGAGCGTTGTTTCTTTTTCTTCTTCCTACACTTTACAAGTTGTAGTTGAAGTTCTTTGATAACTCCTCGTATCAGACTTCGTTTATACGTTGAGGGGCCTAAGCATCTACAGGTACCTGGGTATACACCTTTCGCTGTTAATAAAGACGTTAGAGAGTCAGATCTTAATGGCTATATAGATGTTGGAGAGGAGATGGGACTTTGAGTGTTGTGTGGGGGAAGAAACAAACACACTTG
>JABUQX010094793.1:0-5000 GCA_015478945.1 Trachelipus rathkii | reverse complement strand
ACTCTGCAAAAGGTAGGTATTATCCGTACGTTTGTTTGTCGTGTCATTTAGTTATGCGACGCGGGACACCGGTGATGTAAGAAAGGAATCGCCATAAATCTGATAGGTCGCGTTCTGGTTGAACACATCAGGCTGTTAAAGCTGTAAAGGTATGAATTGAATGAAATTCTCTTTGTAAACCAAACAGAAAGGTAGGAGATAAAAGTCTAAACGCCTGGTGGCTGAGTGCGCGCATTAATTAATTATCGTCACCGAAAAAATCTGCCTACAGACAAAAAAATCTTTACCGTCGAAGAATGCTTTAACGAACTATTTTATTTATACCAGGTCATCTAAGGAAGCAGCTGTACTCGTACCACGTGTCTAAAGAGGTCATTATTCGGCTTCCGCGATGGTTTGGTGAGGAGTGACTTACGATGGGCCACAGATATTCAATTTTGTAAAAAAAATGTGTTTAAAACAACAAACTGTTTTGGAAGGTGTTGTAAAACCACTAGGTCAGACCTCTTTCCAAAATGAACCACGGACCATTAAATAGGATTCAGCACCGCCGCATAAAGCAAGGGCTACTCAAGCTTGGCTCAGGGACGATGTTTCCAATTTTTTGACGGTTGATGAAAGGCCGGTCTGGCAACCCTGATCTTAACCCTTTAACAAATTATGGGTAGTTTTAGAGGGTATGGTCTGCTGAAGTGCACCCAAATATTGGTTCTTTAAAGATAGCTCTAGCTGGTGCGGTGAAACACTTTCAGATGGAGGTCGTGCGTGCTGCAATAGACGACTGGCCCAACAGACTTAAGGCTTGTGTTAAGGTAAAAGTCATTTTGAATGACTATATTATTTTATCATTAATAATTATACAATATATTAAATGGTGTAGATGCTAAATTGAACTACTTATTTCTTTTTATTTGACACCACTATTTGTGTGTAACAGCTTTTTATTAGTATATATATATATATACATATATATATATATATATATATATATATATATATATATATATATATATATATATATATATATATATATATATATATATATATATATATATATATATATATATATTATTTATTTATTTTTTATTTTCGGTGGTGGTTTAACCAAGGGACCTCGCTTTAAGGTCTACATCCCCTTCCGGAGGTGTAGAGGTTATATATATTTTTTTTTCATTTTTCATTTTCGGTGATGTGACTAAGGGACCCTACTTTAGGGCCTACAAGCCCCTACGGAGGAGCAAGTTCTCACCCCTCCTCTGGAGGGGTAATGAAGGGTTAAAAATACCCCCATAAGTCTATTGGGAATCTAGTTGGTAATTAGCTGTTTTTTGAGTGTGACAGTGTAAAGTTATTTAATAACTTTTAACAATTTAAGAAATGAATTTAAAGTTACATAAAGATGAATTAAGAAGGGTTCATCTCCAAGAAGATGACTAGACAATTGCAATATCATCTCACTCTTTGTTGTTGTGTACAGAGAATTTGTAGGCTAGTTTAACAACTGTTGTGAACATTGAATCACCCAAATAATGATTTCAGAGAAAGTTAAATACAAGAGAATTTGATCTATTTTTGAATTTGTTTAGTCGAAGAATTTAGGATAGTTTAGTTAGAAGATGAATAGTAAACACAAATATTTTGTCGTCGATTGTCGCTAGAGACAACGTCATAAAGTAAAAAATTCGTGATTTCAAATTATTAATTCGAGAACAGACATCTTTAGATATTTTTATCATTTTTATTTTCTGTCCCCTCCTAGAAATGGGCAATGCCCGTGAGTGGGAACATGCAAAAAGAGAAAAAAAGGGGAAAAAATCGTTACATAAATAGGAACAACATCCGCTTTTGGGTGAATATTGAAAATATTAACAATAAGAACCAGAATAGAGTTTGCTGCTGGGGCTCTCAAACATTAGATTTTAGTATATATAATAGTATATATATATATATATATATATATATATATATATATATATATATATATATATACCCTTACTATATATATATATATATATATCTTTGCTCTATATATATATCTCTCATCTTTCTACCATATATATCATATACTCTGCCTCTCATACCAAATATAAAATAACAGTAACGGGCTGACCATGAAAATAACGATTCCTTAGTCCGAAATTATCCGTTTACAGAAAAGTAAGCTTCGTTAGTTACAGGGTAACAGTTGGTTATGACCTATATATATGTATATAAATTAATAACCCTTTTTATATATATACATATATATATATATATATATATATATATATATATATATATATATATATACAATAATAATATATATATATATAATATAATATATATATATATATATATATATTGTATATATATATATAATAATAATATATATATATATATAATAATAACAATATATATATATATATATATATATGTATATATATATATATATATAAATACTCTGCATATATATATATATATGCTTATATATATATATATATATATATATGCATATATAGTAATAACTATCACTATAACAGTAACCGGACGCTTTAACCACTAGGTTGTGATGTGTAACCCTTTCAAGCAGGGCAACCGACAGAATCCAACTCTGGGGAAGATATCAAGAATTTCTGCCCCGGGGGGGGGGGGGCTTCCGTTTAACCAACCAGGAGGGTTACTGCCAAGAGAAGCCAGAATAGGCCCACAAGTCAGATTCTATGCTACTTTACTATTGTCCTCCTACTACTTACCTATCTATGTCTCAAATCTGCCTTTTCTGTCTATCTTTACTCTCATTGTAGGGAGACTACTACTCCTACGGTCGGGAGATGTCGAGAACAACCCGGGACCCCCTAAATATTACTGCCCTATCTGCCAAAAACAAGTTGGACTAAATAGCATCCAGTGTGTTAGTTGCCTGGGATGGGTACACCAGTCCTGCTCACCATTCCGAACCCTCCCCAGATACAATAAGGGCTACACTTGTACAACCTGTAGCCCCCACACCACCAACCAAAACCCCCTTCCGACCAAACCTAATCCCCAAACACTCAACATACTACAATTCAATATTAATGGCTTAACCAACAAATCCATAGAACTTAACCATTTCCTGAAAAAACACAATATCCACATAGCTATCATACAAGAAGCCTCCCTCGCCCAAAACACCCCTCTCCCCACATTCTATGGTTACGATGCCATATATTCCCTTGCCCAACCTCCTCACCTCCTTTTAACACTGATCCACAACAGCATACCATATCACAATACAACTACTAACACTTCCACACCACTCCCCGCCGCATTAATAAAATCCCAATCTTGTTCCATACTCCTGAACAAGACCACCTACAACATCTTCAACCTATATATTCGCCACCCCAAACCCGCCCCAAACAACCTCTACTTTACCCCCTATCAAATAGCTACATACCCAAATCTCATCCTTGGAGGTGACTTAAATGCCCACCACACTGCCTGGTACGAAGACTACCCATCTGATCCCTGAGGCAACCATATTCTTAATGAATTGGAATCCCTGAATATCCTTAACTCAAAAAAACTTCCCACCAGAATCCCTCCCCAAGCCAGCCAATCACCTCACCAGACATTACATTTTGCTCCCCATCACAGACTAACCTGGGACACAACCACCAACCTACAATCAGATCATCTCCTATCCTCATATCTCTGACCTCCCCCACTGACTCCAAAAAAGCCACCACATTTGCTAACTACAAAAAGCTAATGGACGGGATTACTAACCATATGAATCCTTTACACCGCAACCCTACATAATACATGACATATAACATTCAGCTTTCCATCATTCATTTTAAACAACACAATCATCAAATCAACCAATCTCTACATACTTAAGGGTCACAGAAAATCCTACAATCCTAAACTATCCCACGAAATCAGTCAACTTATTAAACGAAAAACTCCCTCCGAAAACTCAGACCATACACCACATTAACCACTAACCAAATAACTAACTTTAAACACTCAGATCTCTAATCTCATAACTACTAACACTACTAAGTTTACAGAATACCTACAAAGCAACATCTCACGCATAGATAATAAGAAAACCCTGGCAGGTTATCAAAAAACTAAACAACTCACAAAACAACCCCCTCCCTCACAACAAATCCCCATCCTTGCCCGACAACTCCCTCCCTTCCCCTCAAAACAACAAGCAGACAGCCTCGCAAAACACTACGCTAATATCTCCCGTAAACTCTCCCCATTAATAGGTTAACAAAAAAACAACTCAAAGAAACTTCCTCAGATCTCAGCCCTCACCTGCTTGCAATAACATGATATCAAGAGACAGTCAAAACCCCTTAAAAGATTCACCAAACAACTTGGGACCAGACTCAATCTCAGGCTTTCCACCTGAAACACCTAGGAGGAAAAGCAATTCTCCCCATCACAGAAATCTTTAACAAATCCTGGAAACTCAATTATATACCCCAATCTGGAAACAAGCATTCATTATCCCAAAATTGAAACCTAAAAAAGACCCCAATTCCCCATCCTCCTATCGCCCAATCTCTCTTCTCTCCACCATCAGCAAACTGCTGGAGAAACTATTAAAAAATAATATCCCACATCACCTCCCAGAATTCCAACATGGATTTAAAGGCAATCATTCAACATCAGCAGCCTCACCTCCCTCACACAGCTATATTAATGACTTCAACCAATCCCCATCACACAGATTCATACTTACAGCCATCGACATTAACAAAGCCTTTGACACTGTCCCCACATATATCCTTATACAAAAATTCTTCAATCCCCCTAGAAAGCAATGATAAAAAGTGGCTCTCAAATTTCCTTCAATAGATATGCCAAAGTCCTCCATAAAAACACCCTCTCACCTCCATCAAACTGCAAAACGGCGTACCACAGGGGCCATTCTCTCCATTCCTCTTCAATCTCTTTACAGCAGCGATCTGCCCACCCCTACCAACCAATCCACCAAACGTTACTTACGCAGACGACAT
>JABUQX010094792.1:17500-30454 GCA_015478945.1 Trachelipus rathkii | reverse complement strand
AAATCGTCGCCTATAGTTTATGAATTCATTATTATCTAAAAGTGCAAAGAAATTCAATTTGTCAAAATCGTTAAATCTGCTTTCTATTTGTGTAGTAACATGGTCCAGAACACTATAAAACAAGCCTTTCCATTTATTCTTGTCATAACCTCTCTTATCTTTTGGCTCGCCGCAAATTTTAACAGCTCTTTCGTAAACAGAGCCAAAAGCTTCATCTGACCTAAGGTTAGATAATTTTACAGATACTTCCATTATATATTTATTTGCTGTAGGTATGTTTGAGTGCTTTGCTTGGAGAATACTAAATAAAAATCCACATATATCAAAAATTCGACTATAAACACACAATAAAAATACAAACAAAAATTCCGAAAGTATATATTTTAAGCCATTTGCAAGCATAACTGCTTCATTGTCGTTATGCCATTCAGATACGACATCAAAAACTTTGATAAGAACTTCGTACAATTCTAAAATTACACTAACCGCGCGCTCTTTGAAATTCCATCGAGTTTCTGATGGAGCAATAGGTTTTTTAAAGTTTCCGCCCAGATTTGATTTCTTATAAGTTTCCTGTAATAATGTCATCCGTTTGGGCGATTTACTAAAAAACGCATAAAATGAATTCAAATGAGAAAAAAATCGTTTTACTTCAGGTATCTTTGTTCCGTTTAGCAAAATTAATTGCAGTCTGTGAGCATAACAGTGAGTAAAAAACGCCATTGGATATATTGCCATAATTCTCGTTTTCACTCCTGAAATATCGCCCGCCATGACTGATGCTCCATCTTAGGTTTGTCCAATTAATTTTGATCGTGCCTCATTAAAATAATCCCCGACTTTAGACTATATTTTTAAAAGTTTCAGCTCCTCAGTCTTCAGACACTGGAAAAAAAGCAATAAATCTTTCTTGAATGTCGCACTTCTCGTCCACATAACGAATAATTATGGATAGATGTTCAGCTACAGATTTATCCATTGTTTCGTCCACTTGAATTGAGAAAAACATAGCACTGTTTATTTCTGTTGTAATATGATCATTGAGAACTTTACTCACGCATGAAATGAGATCATTCTGAATATCAGGTGATGTACCTTGAAAAGATCCAGAGCAGTGAACACCTTCCTTAAGCCTACAATCGTACTTTTTAAGGAGAGAAAGAAGTTCAACATAATTACCTTTATTTAAAGAAGAGGAACTTTCATTGTGTCCTCTGAATGACAATTCTTGTTTACCAAAAAAAATTACACAGTCTATTAGCCTTCTCATAATCTGGCGATTTTCGTCAACTTCTTCGTTATGTTTTTTAATAAGCGTTTTATGAGATTCACTTAAAGCCTGATCAATATTGTATTTTCCAAAATTACTATATTTTAAGGTACACTCTAAATGTCTCTGAGATGCTTCATGTTTTTTGCATGCTCTACTCAAATTTTTCATATCAGAAAAACCTTCTTTTCCCCAAGCGTCTTTGACTGAATTATTGCTAAAAATTAAACATGGCCAGCAAAATAACTTCTGTCTTATAGGACACCCTGTTAACCATATTTTTTTTGGAACCATTCATGACAGAAACTCCGATTTCCATTCTTCCCTTTATTAATTATTTGCAAATTTGGTGTAGGCCTAGCACATTTTTTAATTTGTATTGTATTTCTAAAGTTTGTTTTTAGCAAATAATCAACACTAACTTCCATTTCCATCTAATATTAATAACTCAAAAATAATTAAATAATTAATAATTAAAATTGCAAGTGAAACATGGTTTCCAAAGAAAATTTAAAAGCACATTCCATAGTCGAAAAATTGCGGCTGATCTAACATTACCAACGTATAGGCTTCATATTCTCTTCTCTCTCTCTCTCTCTCTCTCTCCTCTCTCTCTCTCTCTCTCTCTCTCTCTCTCTCTCTCTCTCTCTCTCTCTTCTCTCTCTTATATTTTCTTATTCTCTCTCTTAATTATTTTTTCCTATGCGAAATATATATATATATATATATAATATATATATATATATATATAGTATATACGATATATATATATACATATATATATAATATAAATATATAATATATATATATATATAATATATATATATCCTGTCGACCTTGATGATCTATGAACGTCAGGAAGGCTATGGCCCGGATGCATTCCTCCCTGGTGTTTTGAGGAGTGTGTTGCTTCTGAGGCTGAGCGCCTGTCCTCGTTCAACTCTACTCTCTATGTCTTTATACTAATACTTTTTCCTCAGTGCTGGACGCGCGCAGATATGTCAACCGATCCCGAAAAAAAAGCCCGCCTCTGATCCTATCCAAACTATCGCCCTATAGCTCTTCCTTTGTATTTTATCTAAAATCTTTGAAACTCTTCTTAACTCTTATTTCCTGGATCATTTGGAGTCTCATTCCCTTCTTTAGATCATCAGTATGGCTTTCGTCGTTCGAGCGTTTCAACTTTGGCGTGACATACTTCCTATCAACTGATTTATGCGTTTCAAACCCTTAGGGACCCATGGGGAGTCTTGCGTGGTGGCGCTTGACATCCAAAGCTTTTGACCGGGTTTGGCGCACGCGTCACTGCCCTCTAAGCTCCCTTCCTTTGGTTTCCTCCCTTCCTCTTTGCCTACTCTTTGTGTCTAGTTTTCTCTCCGATCGCTCTATATCAGCACTCGTTGATTGGAGCGACCTCTTCCTCCTTTCCTGTAAATTGTGGGTTCCGCAAGGCTCAGTTCTATCTCCAACTTTATTTCTACTTTTCATCAACGATCATCTACCTCAGCTATACTTCTAACTATGTTCACTCTTATGCCGATGGCTCGACTCTCCATTCTCCGATGTCTCTTCAAATTCTGCTCCCTCTTTTGCTTCTAGAGTTTGCCTCTCGTCTTCAGCTTCCCGATTCTCTATTCTTGTCGATCTGGATGGGATTTCCCTGTGGACGTCACCGCCAACATGTAAAATTAAACTCTTAAAAACTCAACCTTCTCTACATCTCCCTTTTCAAAAAACACAACCCAAACCTCCTATTTTCTTTGACGGCTCTAACGTCTCTCTGTGAACAACATAAACATGCTTGTCATAACATAATAAAAATTGTCTGAAAGCCACCAATTATTGCCGATTGACTGCTAAGGTTGGCCTCAAAGAAGCTGGAAAATCTTTTCAAGTTGGGGGAATATTTCCCTTCTGTAGAGTTAGCTACTCCAATGTTATAGGGGTTTTATCCTCCTTGTATGGAGTACTATTCTCACATCTGTGGGGTAGGGGTTCCAGATCCACTCATTATTTACTTTGGGTTGAGTCTAAGGGCAAAACATTAATAAACTGTCCCTCTTTCTAACTCCCTTGACTCTTTATATATGCGATGTGACGTTAGCGCACTACCTCTTTTCTATAGGTATACTATAACAATAGGTGCTCTAGGAAGTTGAACACTCGCTTCCACTATCGTTGCGACATTTTCTTAGCACAAGGGGTGCCCTGCTCTCGCATTAATTTTGAGTGAATATTGAGAAACCCCAGAATGTTCGTTGTTGGTGACTCTTTCTTTCCTTGCTACTTCCTGTTCTGTAGGAACTCCTTGCCTTTCTTCTGTTTTTCAAACTATATTTAATCTTCCTCTCTTTAAAGCCCCACCGTCTGCGCTCACCTGAGAGATTTGGCCTTAGGCCTGGGAAATGGGTGGCCGTTTTCTAATGTTTTATTTTCCGCCCCCTCTTGAAAAGGGCTCTGCCCCTGAGTGGTTAATATGTGAATATAATATACCTATATATATATATAAAATATATAATATATATTATATATATACTATATATATTATATATATAATATATATATATATAATATATATTATATATATATATATTATAATGAGTAATTAAAATTGCAAGTGAAAGATTGGTTTCCAAAGAAAATTTAAAAAAAAAACTATATTGCAACAATCGAACGACGCACGGAGATTTACGAACGCGCGGCAGGCTCGCCTGCCTTTATATCATTGCAAGTATAGGATATATTTTATTTCAGCTTCGCCTATGTGCGTAGGAAAGTTAAGCAGTGGATAGGCAGGCAAAGCATAAATAGCTCATTTTTGGTTTTTCCCTTTTTTAAGATTTTGTAGTTAGTCTATGGTTTCTTATTATATAACATTTATTAATTATTTTTTTATTTGTTTTTCTTAATTTATTTAATTTGTTCTTAAAAATAAGATAGGCAATGCCTACCCTAACTACGCCACTCATTATTATATATAAATATATATATTATATATATATATATATATATATATATATAATTATTATTATTATTATACTAATAATATAATATATATATAATAGTATATATTATTATATAAATAAATAAATAAATAATAATATAATTATAATAATAATAAGTAATAATAATAATAATAATAATAATAAACAATAAAATAAAATAATAATAATAATGATATGAAAAATAATAATACGAATGAAAATAAGAAATATAAGAAAAATAAGGAAAAAATAATAATACTAAAAATAAACAAAAAATAATAATAATTAGGAAAAATAATATAGCATGAATATTAATAATAAGAAAAAGTAATAATAATAATCAATAATAATAATAATAATCAATAATAATAATAATATAATAATAATAATTAAAAATAATATTAAAAATAATAATAAAAAAATAATAAAAATAAATAAAAAATAAAAAAAAATAAAAAAAAAAATAAATAAATAAATAAATAAAAATAAAAATAATAAATAAAAATAATAAAAATAAAAATAAAAATAAAAATAAAAATAAAAATAAAAATAATAATAATAATAATAATAATAATAATTAATAATAATAATATGATAATAATAAAAATTAATAATAATAATAATAATAATAATCAATAATAATAATAAATAATAATAATAATAATAATAATAACAAATTATTATTATAAAGCAAAATCACATAGCAAACACACCTAGTATAATAGTAGCAAAGTTATAGACTAAGGGAAAATTTATGTTAATTAAGAGGTGAGAGATCGATAGAATTTGGTTGGTTAGCAAGTTAAAAATTGGAACATAGTTATACCGGAGGGGGGGGAGGGAATTAAGCAATTAATAAAGGAGTGGAAGAATGGGAGGAATTTAGTGAGGGTTTTAACTGTTTGATGTAGAGGGATTCAAGGATTTTGCGATCAATGTCAGAGGATGCTGAACTAAGTATGGTAAAATCAGAAAAATGAAGAGGGTGACCTAAGTTTGAGGTTTGGGATCTGATGGAGGAGTGTTCAGGGGAGCTGGAAGGGAGGTTAGTGCGGAAAGATGTGCCCAGGTGTTTATGAATTCTAAGTTGTAATTGAAGGCCTGTTTGGCCAACATAGCAGGCCTTGCAGTCTGCACATGTAAAGTTATAAACAACGGAAGATTTCACTAACGTGGGTAGTTTATCTTTATGGCGAAAAAATGAACCTATGGATAGGGGATTAATAGCAACAAGATAAGGTTGGAGTTGGGGGAAGAAACTCAGGAGGAGTTTATGAAAAAAAAAGTTCAAAGATTTAAGATGTCAATATTTGTCAATATTTTTACTTACTGTTTGTTACTTTGCTAGTCACTTTTATTACCTTATTTTTATTTTTTATTTCGCATTTTCTTGTTATTTATATTTATTTTTGTTTTTTAATTTTTTATTTTAATTTTAAATTTCTATTTAAAACATTATTATATTAGCCCTTTCAGTATCCTGATGATGATCCATGGTATGGTTCGAAACGTTGAATTAATAAAACTATGAATTTTTATCCTGCTTTGGTCATCCTCTTCATATTAAAATTGAGGTTCTAGAAACCGACCTATATCAAATCTTATACGTTTACGATATGATGACCTCACTTTGGGAATCTTCCGTAAAATATATATATATATATATATATATATATAATATATTACTATATATATATATATATATGGATATATATATATTATATATATATATATATATATATATATTATATAATATCACATATATATATATATATATATATATATATATATATATATATATAGGGGGCCTAATAAGTTCTTTAATGTGTTATTATTTGTTTCTTCATTTCTTTTCTTTTAGTTTTTTGTAAACTTGAGAGTAGGCCCACTATATGAATTGGATGTTAATATAAAAATCCGTAAAACAATTGAAGCTTTATTTAATAAATAGAAATTATAACAGTCTCCCCATTATTAAGATTCTTTCTTTTGGCTTGGTAAGTTTCTTTATAATTCGGAATTTTCTTCTTGAAGCAAGCAAGTGAGTCCAACTGCTTGTGACGAGCGAGTGTGTGGGAGAGACTGACTAAATAAGTAAGCTGAGCAAGCCTTTTATACTTTTCAGCTTGAACTTAGGTTACAAATTTCTCTAACATAAATAATGACACAAGTATAAACGCAAATACAAATTTTTAAAAGTTTCACAAATGTTATACTTTAGGCTTGCCTATTATATATATATATATATATATATATAATATTATATTATATAATATATATATATATATATATATATATATAGATATATATATTATATATAATTAATTATGTGTATATATATATAGATATATAAAAATATAAGATACTAATTTGTATACATATATATATGCTACTATCTATATATATATTATATATAATACTATATATATATAGATATATACTCATATATATATAAATATATACTATATATATAAATATATATACTATAGACTTATATGATATATACTATATATAAAAATCTTTGCGGAAAAAATTACCTACAAGAATTCGACAAACAACCAACAATTCATGCAAGAGCGCAATCCGGTTATGATATACAATTCCAATCCTAACTTCAGGTTAGTCAAACCTATACTATCCTGCCTAAACGAGCCTTACCTAACCCTAATATAATCTAATTCTTGCTTAAATCACTACCTGTAATAAAACAATTTACGATAATGGCACATGTCGCGTTGAAATTGCTACATGTCGATGAATCTGTCGCCATTATTCATATATATATATATATTATATATATATATATATATAAATAGTATATAATATATATATATATATATAATAATATAATATAGTATAAATATTTTATATATAAATAAAAAATATATATAATACTATATATATATACTATATATATATATATATATATATATATATATATATATATATATATATATATTATTATAATAAATATATATATATATATAAATATATATATATATATATATATATATATATATAATTATTATAATATATTATATATATTATAAAAATATAAATAGATACCCGAGGCGATAAATATCTATATATTATATGTATATATATATATATATATATATATATATATATATAATATATATATATATATATATATATATATATATATATATATATATATACATACGGCCTGTCAGCGGAGACAACATCGATTTCCACGCAGTCCTTTCCAGAAGTATACCATCCTCCATCAGCTGGCGCATCTCGGGCAGTCCATGTCTTCTCAGGGTTCTCTCCACGCAATCTTTCCATCTTCCCCTCGGTCTTCCTCTCGGCCTTACTCCCTCCACTCTCCACCACCACCTTCTACTTGCGACTCGTTCTTCCGGCATCCTTACTATATGCCCCCACCATCTCAATCTCGCCGAATCTATCCTGTTCAACACAGGCACCACACCAACTCTCTCCCTAACCCATTCGTTTCTCACTCTATCTCTCCTCGTCTTTCCCACTATCGTCCTCAACACCTTCATTTCAGCAGCTTCGATCCTTTTTTCCTCTCTTGTTGTAATGCTCCATGTTTCTGCTCCATATGTCAATGTGGGTACCAGTATGCTATCAAATATAATCTTCTTCACTTTCATATACATCACCCGATCTTTCATAATGTGATAAGACGCTCTCATTGCTCTTCAGTATTTTTCCATTTTTCTTCTACTCACCGTACACATTTTCCCTTGCTCGAAAGCACTCACCCAAAGTACACATACTGATTCCACATTTCTCAATCTTTCATCATCAATGACGATCTCCACTTCTCCCTTATCCTCTCTACCCACTCTCATTATCACTGTCTTTTCTGTATTCATCTCTAAACCAATCTCCTTCAAATTTCTGTCAAAACTTTCCATGAGTCCTCTCAATACTCCCTCCTCCCAACTCCAACATGCCAAATCATCCGCATACACCATTATATCACCATCCAGATTCGGAAATTCCTCTTTAACCTTTCTGATTACTACATCTAAGTAAGCTATAAAGAGTAAGGGAGACAGGACACTACCCTGTCTGACTCCCGTCCCCACCTCAAACCATTTCTCATTTTTACATCCTGTTCTCACTTTACACTCACAAACGCTATACAAGCTTTTTATTGCTCTCCTCAGTCTTTCCTCCACTCCGTACACTTCCCCCAACATCCTCCAAAGTCTGGCTCTGGGTACCGAGTCAAATGCCTTTCTTAGGTCCAGGAAGGCTATATATGCTGTTTTATTAAATTCCCAGCTCTTCTCCAACACTATTCTTAAAGCAAACAACAGATCCGAAGTACTCCTGCCCTTCCTGTACCCATATTGTTCCTCTCCCAACTGTATCTCTATCACTCCTCTTAATCTTCTTTCTAAAATCCTTTCGTACACTTTCGCTATATGGTCCAATAAAGCTATTCCTCTATAATTTCCACAATCTCCAGTATCACCTTTTCCCTTATAAATGGGCAAAACAACTATTCTCCCCCATCTACCGGGAACTACACCCTCCATCCAGCATTTATTAAAAAGTTCCACTATTTTCTTCTCCTCCTTCCCTTATCAACTCTATCGCAATTCCATCTTCACCCGGCGCTTTTCCTTTCTTCATTTTTGACAAAGCTTCCTCATATTCTCCCATCGTTATCGGATTCACCCCTTCCATCTCCTCTCCCACATATTGCTCCTCTTCCACATTCCTCCCCTCTTCTACATTTAGGAGTTCTCCAAAATATTCAGTCCACCTCTCATTTACCTCTTCCTGTGCTGTAAGTACCTCCCCTTCTTTATTTTTGATACTATAAAGCTTTTTCTTTGATTTTTTATATGTTTTTGCCAGCTTGAAAATCTTCTTCTTTCCTCCCTCTGCATCCTCTCCCAATTCTTCAGCCATCCTTTCCGCCACAAGCCTTTTTGCCTCCCTCTTCACTATCTCTGCTCTGTTTCTTGCTATCACATATTCAGCTCTTCTCTGTTCTGTTCTTCCCCTCAACCACCTTCTCATTTTCTTGTTCTTTTCGCCCACTGCTCTCTTCACATCTTCATTCCACCACATAGTGTGTTTCTTCCTCGTTCCTCCATACCACTTCACACCCAGCGTTTCTTCCGCGGTTTCACTAATAATTTCCTGCAAATTCATGTTTGTTTCCTCCACATTCGTCAACTTTTCCTTTATTTTCTCCACATACTCTTCTCTCTTCCCTTCCTCTTTCAGGGCTTCAACTTTAATCACTTTTCTTTTTTCTCCAACCTGCCACTTTGTTTCCTGTACCCTCAGTCTGGCAACCACCAATCTATGATCTGAGTCAAAACTGACTCCAGGAAGCACTTTAACATCCTCCACTGTTCTGTAATCCGATACAATGAAATAATCTATAATGGATTTTTGGTCAAAACTTTCGGTGTTTTGATTCCACCTATATCTCGTGATCTTATGAGATTCCCTGTGTTTGAAAAATCCATTCATAATTTTTAAATTCCTTCTCATGCATATATCTATGAGCCTCTCTCCCTCTGGGTTTCTCTCGTTTTCTCCATGTGGACCCAATATCCTCTCCACCTCATTTCTTCTCTTTCCCACTCTGGCATTAAAATCACCCATCAGTAGATGCAGCATGTCCTCGCTTCCACCTTCCACACACTCCTCCAACAAATCCATGAACCTCTCCTTCTCCTCCTCTGGATGCCCCTGTTGTGGAGCATATACCTGATATAATCGGTATTTTTTCCTCTTGATCTTAAAGGTACTCACAATCAATCTCTCGTTTACCCCTCTCACTTCCTGTATGAACGGTGCAATCTTTGGTCCGAAAATGAAACCTACACCATGTTTCTTTATTCCTACATCGACTCCTCTGTAAGCTAACACATATCCTCCGCCCAAATCTCTGCCACTTTCTTCACCCTCCACTCTCATCTCCGACATCCCCACCACATCTATCAGTCTGGCCTTCATCATCTCCACGATCTCCTCCTCTTTTCCTCTATACGTACCCACATTTATTGTAGCCAATTTAATCGTTTTAAAAGTACAATCCAAATTCGTAGTCCTTTTTCGTTTCCTAAGTCTAAATCCATGAGTTCTGCGTGGTTCCGAGGCTGTTTCAAGGGTATTGCAAGCATTTTCTTTCAGGCAGTGGCTTGCTAGGCCTATCCTGCCCTAGCCATTTCTCCGTTGGCCGAACAGGTCCTACAAACCTAATTCGTTGCCCAGGGTGCACGACGAGGACGTGGAGTTGGGCTTCTGCACCAACTTCTTCTATATGCTTCTGCAATATATATATTTATATTATATATATATATATATATATAATATATAATGTATATATATTATATATATAATAATTATATATATATATTATAATATATATATATATATATTAATAGTATATATATATATATATATATATATATATATATATATATATATATACTATATATATAAATATATTTCTAGGTTGTAGTTACATATTTTCGATATACCTCATGATATAAAATAATAATATTTTATATACTACTTATATATATATATATATATACTACTATAATTTATATATATATATTATATATATATAATATAAATAATATATATATATATATATATATTATATACATAAATAAATAAATATAATAATATATATATATATATATATATGTATATATATATATATTATATATATAATATTATTATATATCTATATATATAAATATATAAGTATATATATATATATATATATATATAGTTATATATATATATATCTATGTATATTATATATATATATATCTACTATATATACCTATATATATATAATTAATTACCATATAATATATAGATATAATATATAATATATATATATAATATATTCTATTATATATATATATATATATATATATATATATATATATATAATAATACTAATATATATAAATAATATAATATATATATATATATATATATATATTAATATAATATATAATTATATATATATTATATAATATAATAATATATATATAATATATATATATAATATAGTATATATTACTATATATATATTATATATATATATATATAATATATATATATATATATATATATATATACTTTATATATATATTATATATAATATAGTATGACTTTGTCAGAAACATTTTGGAACGTTCATATATTTTTTTTTAAATATATTTTATTCCGGTTTTGAGACGATTGACATAATAATTAACGAAGTTTTACCACTCAAATAACCTACCCTCACCAGATATATCAGAACAAACTTTTATTAATTTGTTGTACCCAAACACCGTTTAAATTTAAAGAAAACATATATCTACAAAACGATGGAGGTGCCGATGGGCTCACTACTTGGACCTACATTTGCTGACTTCTATGTATGTCCAATCTGGAAAACAAAATCCTTAGTGAAACAAACAGCTTTAACCCCGTATTTATATAAGGTATGTCGACCACACCCTCACTATCTTTAGGACCCACACTAGATCATATTAACAATCAGGTCATTCAATACGATTCTCAGGAGTGCTCATGCTTAAAATCACCTACGAAAACTTAGACTAATGATTACTTTCTGTTTCTTTAGAGCGATCAAAATCAATGATTAAATCGATGGCTCATTATCTAGACATACATTGTACAAACCCACAAAAATGGTCTGTATATGATATATATACATGGAAGCTCACTAATTTTGAAACCCCACTGTCAAATGACCTTTGTCCACTCTTGCTTGATTCTGTTAGACCTTTTTTAAACCTTAACAATCCAAAGCATACTATTCACTCTTTAGTTATTATCCAGTCTGAGAAAGAATGTATCAGCTTAATCTGTTGTATTTTTCTCTTGTAATTTTATGGACATGACAGGTTTATTTTTTTATTATTTCCTCATCATAACTTCTAATTTATGTTTCATATTCTGCTGTGGAAAATGAGCTTTATCTTGATATAAAAATTCTGGTCCTGTACTCCACTTTTTGGCATTCAAAAAACTCATTTATAGATAAACCTTTGCTAGCTATATATGCTGTATTCAATTTGCTTGGTACATAACTCCATTGATCTTGTTTGTGATCTTATGTTAGACACTCTATTATGAACAAGTCTCTTAAATCTCTTTGACTCATGTTTTATGCATTGGAAAACAATGTGGCTATCAACCCAAAAGTAGTCTTTGCTTATGTTTATATCTAACTCAGCTTTTAAAGTTTGTTGAATGGTAACAACAAGTTTTGCCCCACTCAGATCTATTCTAGGGATAGTTAACATCAAATATTTGTTTAATGGTATTAATCTAGTTTTAGATATTACTAATGAACAATTTACTTCCCAATTCTCTTATATAAACCTTATGTAAACTAGTTTACTGCTGCATAAGCAATTTGTGAGCCTTCTGAAAAATAGAGTAGTTCAATATTTTTATATTTTAAACAGTTTGGATTAAATGGCCTTGGTATTTAAAAATCATTCAACTTAATGAATGTTATTTATCCATTTCATGACTTTTTTTTATAAATCTGTTGGAATTTCTTCATCCAAGTCTATTTTTTCATCACATAATGTTTGAAATATTTTCTTTGCTGGCACAACTATTAGACTTATGATAACTAATGGGTCATATATGGAAAATATACAACTAAGAATACCTCTCTTGGTTAGTCTTTAT
>JABUQX010094792.1:7500-12500 GCA_015478945.1 Trachelipus rathkii | reverse complement strand
GAATGAAACAAAGTTCTGCTCATCATCCACATACTTGGAGAGCATTTCCTGCCAAGAAAATTCGGCTCCATATCCTCCCAACGAGTTCACCACACTCACGTAAGAGGCCCTGCGTCTTTGTCCCTAATCCTTGTAATGTTTCCCACCATTACTTCCCACGTCCTGAAACGATCTCCTAAACAAATAGAAAAGATTAAGCATCAAGGCAAATTTCTAAAGCAGAACACACCACCCCTGTATTAAAAATGCACTCAGAAGGACTCGCCATAAAAGTCTTCTGAGCAAAATTCTATTGACAAACAAATAGATTGCAACCCCGAGCATCACATCTGTTGAACAACTCCCAATCGATCCTCTGATAGCTTTGCAGGATATTCCCAGCTCTTCTGAATCATCCTATAACTCTTCTTCGAATTTCCTATCTCGGCACTCCCTAAAGGATTCTATGCTTAATCGATGAATAGTGGATGAAATGGAATTTAATAGTTCCGCAAATAAAGCTTGATGCGACTGCCCACTCCCTTTCTAAGCTTCCTTGCGATTCCAAAGAGATGAATGGAAAGATAGCTCAATGGAAACACCCGCAACGGATCCAAGCGTTTGGATCTGTTGGCGACAATGAAGGGGGCACAATATCTCCTATCTTACTCAAATAAACCTACTTGATGCTTACTGACAAAAGTCTCAGCATTAGACATTCGTAACCAAGATTTCCAATATCGGGCAACTTCAACGCCCTCTCAAAAAGATGACACTTTTCGGGTAACGCTTCCTCCACCGTTTCCACGGGGGGGGGGGGGAAACGAACCCCATGTTTCTTCAAGCTTTTCTGAATCTGTTTGGTTGCAAAGATACTGATAATCGCTTCATTCTTAACATGACACCGCTGTTGCTCTTTCCAGCCGACCAATCCAAGTCCACATAGTAACATGGATTTGATTGAAACTCTACCTTACTTCGCATTCATAGGAAGTCCATCCACAAAACCACAGAAACTCTCCCTAATACTGGTCGTAGCAACAAAAATCTCCGTTGTACTACTATTCTTATCACTCATGGGGGGGAGGATTTATTCCTGCTCGTCGGGACACGTCTCCACGGCCTTCTTATTCCCCCTCATCTGTATCCCATCCAATATTATCCCTAGCCACATATAAGCAATTATCTCAAAAAAAAAACATCCTCATAATATTCATACACATAGCTATGGTACCTTCCTTCAATGGAATCTGGGTCGTGGCACTACTCTAATATAGCAAGAATTTGTTCAACTAGTTACATCATATGTAACACCAAAGGCACTATGTTTTTGCAGGAACTTCAACTTATGTTCATCGGCAACTTCTTCCAACCTACAGAATGCAAATCGCTGCTAACTTCTATAGAAAGAGGTGACAATGTTATTCATCCAGTCTATCCCCTATGCTCCAGTCCTTCTTCGAACTAGACTTCATGCAGTGGCAACAAGAGTCCATCTGTCCACCGATTTCACTGTCTGTTCGATCTACTTGGCTTCAGTAGTGAGTTTTACTAAGGACTAACTTAGGCCAAATTTTTTAAAGCAGCCTCCTCACTCCGGCTGTAATACTGGGAAACTTCAGATCTTCGTCACCCTTTATGAGCGACTATGTCACTTAGTCTAAATATAAATAATTATTGATCTCCTGACCCCTCTTTTCCTTGGGATGACCTTAAACACTGGACTCCCTACCTATGAACGTTTAAGCATACACACTCTTCTTCCTGTATAGATATATAAGTCCTTTTGCTCCCATCCTCTCTTATGGATCGCTTCCCTGATCCGTTTTGATTACTTATATGGCAGTGACCATTACCTAATAGCCTTAAATAAACTTGCACCAAGCCCAATGTTAAAACCTATTTCCAGCTGGCGCTAATAACCTGAGGCGGGTGAGTTTCCTTTTCATCAGGCTTTCAGCTAGCTCCTCTCTCCTTCATGCAGTTTCCGACCGTTGATGATTGCCTTTAACTCTCAGCAGTTATTTATCACAGCAGCAGAAGCTTACATTATGCGATCTTCCGCAGGTAGGCGTTCGGCAATTCCTTGGTAGTCCCAAGAGTATGTACATGCTAACAGGGAAAAGAAAAAACTCTACAGGTAATATCAAAAGAATCCAACACCTCCCCAAAATGTTATTCTTTTAGAGCTGCTGCTGCGAGATCACGTAGAATTAATCGCAAAACACGTAAACGATACTTTCAAACTTATACTTCACGTGCACAAGTTATCTTCTCTTTCAAACCCCAATACCGTCTGCTCTGACACCGATTCTGCGAGAGATACCTCAGAATCCTCCTTTTTGGCCATTTGAAAACGCAGTTTATAACATTCTTAACTTCCTCAACATACCTTTGCAAAAGGTGCTGCCGTTCTCTTATGATGAAGGGTATACACCTTGGCTATTTCCTGCTAACACCATTTGCCTGGTTCTGACCTCTCTCTCTCCAAATCTAGCCACCCCGTTGCCTTGTTAAAGGCATCATTTCTGTTTCATTCCACATATCACGGTGGATTTACTCCAGTATTTACTGACGGCTCTAAAAGATTGGACAATGTAGGTGAGTCTGCTGTCTTTCCTGACCCCAACTTCAAACATACTCTCCCCACTAATGCTTCAATTTTTACAAAAGAATTAATGACTTTAATGATTTCTCCTTCTCGAATTCTATTCCTTAACCAAGACCACTCTTATGTCATTTATTCAGATTCGCTCAGTGTTCTCCAGGCGCTTAAAAATACAATTCCAAAAACACATTGGTATTCACTGTACAACAATTTCTTCGGCTGCTTCACTCTCGCAAGAAACAAATTATACTATGTTGAACCCCCTCTCACCTAGGGGTAACTGGCAATGAAATCGCTGACCTGACAGAGAGGCCAAAATGGCTAAATCTTCTTTTCGTAGCAGGTCTAGGTACCTCCCGGATGCCATTCGACAAGGTCGCCTCCTATCAGCTGCTCTTAGTCAAGACTTCTGGTCTTATTGGTAACAGTGCTGGACGAGTGATCAGCGAGGAGCGCAACTTAGAAATATAAAGTTAAATATTTGTTAGGGGTCTTGCTCTCACCGACGAAAGCGCTTGCACGACGTGATACTTGCACACCTCCGCTTTGGCCACACTAATATCACTCAAAGCCACTATATGTCACGGGACCCTCCCCCCCATCTGCAAATTTTGCCGTCGCCTCACCCCGCAATCTTCATTGTTTGTCCCTAATTGGATCAAATTCGCCGTCTTCATTTTCCTACTTTATCGTCCATAACACTTTCTAAAAGATTACCCCATCCATATCTTATCTAAGCCCTCCCATTTTAACAGCAATTCTATTTTTTCTTATCTTGAAGAGCTGAATATTCTTTATAACATATGATTTTCTTATGTAATATTAGGACTATTTATAATGTAAGGATATTTTTTTCTTTACCTTTCTATTTATTTTTCGACTGAATATTCATTTCGCCTTCCAAATATTCTTTCACATTTAAAATATGTAAAAGCTAGGTCCCACCCATGGAGTTGATTATATATATATATATATATATATATAATATATTATATATATATATATATATATAATATATATTAAATATATATATATATATATATATATTATATATATTATATATATATATATATATATATATATATATAATATATATATAATATATATATATAATATATATATATATATATATACTATATATATATATATATAGTATATATATATATAATATATATAATATATATATATATATATATATATATATATATATATCAGAGCTGGGCGTTGCACCTATGCACCTATGCGCCTATGGCGCACTATGCAATTCGTAGGCGCACAATTTTAAAAGGCGACTAATGCATGGGGCAGCAGCCCATCTCTTCGCCTATAGCCGCGGCCTATGAACAGGAACAAAGCCCATTTTTTTACCCGTAAAGTTTAGAACTTAGAAGCATGGCTAACTTGTATCATTCTAAAAACCAGTGTAAAACTTTATATATATATATATATATATATAATATTATTATATATATATATATATATATATATATATATATTATATATAATATTATATATATATATATATATATATATATATATATATATAGTTCAGTAGTTTCTTAACTACAAATAAATTGGCAACTATGGCTTCTGAAAATAATGCACTATCTGCAGCGCTCGTACTGGACCTCCCTGGAGGAAAACGTGGACCAACAACGACATGGAGGAGAAGAGGACCTGTAGATATTCGTTTAAGGTGTTTTAATTACAAAAATTAATAAATGTGTTTTTCTTCCTAATAAAAGCATGCTTTTATTATCGCATTCTAAAGTTTACTTTGCAAATAAATTTAGCAAACAGCCACCGGCCGCGAAAATTCGCGGCGCAAAGGCGCATAGGCGCTGATGTGACAAAAATGCTAGGCGCATAGGCGCTAGGCGCACTAGGTCCGGCGGCATAGGCGCAAGCGCAGGCGCACTCAAAAAATTATAGGCGCGCCCAGCTATATATATATTATTATATATATATATATATATATATATATATATATATATATATATATATATTATAATATAATATATATATTATATATTATATATATATATATATAATATTATATATATATATATATATAATATTGTATATATATATAATATATATACGTATATATAATATATTAGGGACACGACCGGGGCGGGGAATTTTGGCCGGGGCCCGGGGCACGGGGCCCGGGGTTAGCTAAAATTAGAAATGTGAGTCAAAAAATATGTGACGTAAGACCTAAGCTGAACATTAAATATCTTTTCCCTTAATTAATAATTTAATTATAAAAAAGGAATACATTTAATTAATTCAATTAAATAAATATTTTCGAAAGAATTTTTTAGAATTATTGATTTTCTAGAGAATAAGTTGTAATTATATATATATATATATATATAAATAATATTATATATATATATATATATATATA
>JABUQX010094792.1:0-2500 GCA_015478945.1 Trachelipus rathkii | reverse complement strand
TCACCTATATTTTTCTCTACATTACTTTAATTTCTTATTCTGTTCTCCTACTCTTTTCTAATCATAGTTTCTTATACCCTCATCTCCCGCGCTTGTATTCTACTCTCCCTCTCTTCTCGTTGTTGTCCATGTTTCCCCTCCGTACCAACAGTGTCGGAGTCAGTATACTGTTAAAAATCACTTGTTTAACTTCTATATCCGATGTTTCTATCTTTCATCATGGGGTATACAGCTTTCATAACTAATCCATACTTTTCCATTCTTCGCGTAATCTCTCCTCCACTTCCTCCCCTTCTGCTAAAACATCCTCCGAGATAATTGCAGGTATTTACCGCTTTCACCTCATCCTCTCTCACCATCATCATCATCCATACCTCATTTCCTAAGGTTACTGTTTAATATCTCTGTCTCTGTACGTCATCTTCATCTCTGCTTCCTCAACTCCTCCGCAGCAACTCTACGACCTCTACGAATCTCTCCTCTCTATTCGCTCCAACAATGCCAGAATGTCCGCGTATGGGCCATTATCTCCCTTCAAATTCTCGTCCGCCAGTCTCTCTTTTCCCTCTCCTCATCACCCAACGTCCTAATATAAATAAAACAGCAGTGGCGATAAACACTCCCCTGCTTCAACTCCTGTTTATCAACCTCAACTCTATCGTTCTCGCACTCAGTTCTAACATTACAACTGCATTTCTCATATATACTTTATATTGCCTTCTTTAATCTACCCTTCACACCATAATTCCTCTCCATAGCTCTCAAGAGCTTTTTCCTTGACACCAAATCAAATGTCCTTTTGCAGTCGATGAACGCAACAAAGAATCTCTTGCCATATTTCCAGCATCTTTTCCGAGACCATTCTCAGTGTGAATAAGAGGTCCGCGTTCCTCATCCTCTTCTATACCCGTACTGCTCTTCTCCAAGTCTGCTCTACCTTCTCTCTCAACTTCCTCTCCAATATTCTTTCGCATATTTTCGTCAGATGGTCCAATCAGTGAAATACCTCTATAATTTTTACAGCTTCCTGCATCTCCTTTAACCTTTATTATATCGGTAATTATTATTATTGCTCTTGCCCCAGCTTCCGGCAATCCTTCCTCCTCCACACTTGTTCCTCAAACTGATGATTCCTCACCTCTCGGCTCTCTAACTCCCTTCACCACCACTCACAGCTACTCTATGCTTTCTCATAGTGCTCTTACAAATTCTTCCATCTTTTTAAGCCTCCTCATATTCCTCACTGTTTATCTCTCGCGCCTTCCTCCTCCTCTCCTCACCCTCATCTGAATCTGCAGCTTCTTTCTCTTTGTTCTCTTTATTCTATCATTTAGCAGATCTTTATAGTATTCGGTCCATCTATCATTTCTTTCTTCTGGTCTCACAAGAATCTCTCCGTTTCTATCTTTTATATTTCTAGTTACGCTTTTTTGGTTTTTCTACGCGCTTTTGCCCTCTTATATATCTTTTTCTTCCCTTCGCGCACATATCTCTCGTTTTTTCTCCCGACATATATATATATATATTATATATAATAATATATATATATATATATAATATTATATATATATATATATATATATATATAAATATATTATATTATATATATATATATTATTATATATAATTATAAACTTCATTTGAAATGTAACCACTTGCGAAAGTTGCAGCCGCCCCCCCGAAAAAAAAATTCCTGGCTACGGGCCTGTATATTATATATATATATATATATTTAAAGAACTACTTTGTCGTAGTGATATATTTACCTTAGAGCAGAAGCCTTGATTCTTTTTTAAGTATATGGCTTTACTGTCACATTTTATTTATTACTAAATGTACACAAATTAAAAACTTTGTTAAAGACACTTTTTTTATGAAATAAATTTTAAAAAGGAAAGCTTAATTTTCGTCCCGACATGCGAGACCTTTTCAGGCTAAGGGACTGGATTTCTTCTTGATCTTCATCAGTTCAAGTGTGTTTCAGTTGGTCTGCTATTTCCTTCATGGTGTTGTTGAAATATTTTGATGTTTTCAGATATTCATTTTGTATAAAATCTATCTTAACTTCACCGGATGCTATTGTAGTTTGTTACTTTATTTAATAAATGCAAAAGGATTTCCATGATTTTGCGCGATGGTTCTGGTGATTGATATTTCTGATCATCTTTATATTGTTGATATTGATAGAGTGGCCTGTGTTACGCGTATGACTTGTTTAAGCGAATTTATGCTGCCCTTGTGCAGGTCATCTGTATGTTGATTTTTTCTTCTTTGCAAATCTATGGTTTCACCTATATATGTTTTATTGCAAGTATGGCAGGGGATGTGATATATACAGCTTTGGGGGGAGATTTTCTTTTCGTTTTTGGGGGTTTGAAAATGTTTTTTAAGGTGATGTTTATTTGATGGAATGAGGGTAATATTTTTTTGGTAATATTTTTTTTTTAACGAATATAATGGTAATTGGGAATTGGTAAAAAAGGAGGTGTTGCTATTTTTC
>JABUQX010094791.1:0-22462 GCA_015478945.1 Trachelipus rathkii | reverse complement strand
AAATGACTTTTCGCTCTCGTGACCGTTCTTCCTCCAACCATCGTTCTCCTCGTGACAATCGTTCCCCTTCTGCTTCTTCTTCGCTCCAGCGTCAGTATCCTAATGGGTACTGTTACTATCACCATACCTATGGGATGGATGCGAAGAAATGTGCTCCCTCCTGCTCTTACCACCAGGAAAACTCGACAGCCGGTCCTCCATAGGGGCATTGAAGGATGCTGGCCCCTTCCCGTCTTCTTCTCATCCCGCTGCGCAGGATGTTCTTCGTATTTACGATTGCTCCACTAAACTTTCTTTTTTATCGATTCTGGCGCCAGCCTTTCTTTGGTCCCTCGAGACCCTTCTCAGGACTCTGCTATCCCTCTTTCTGGCCGCCAACTCTTCGCTGCTAATAGCTCTTCCATTCCAGTTTACGGAGAGCGACTGTGCACTCTAGATCTTTCTCTTCGCAGTCGATTTACATTGGTTTTTTCTCGCCGCTGAGGTAACGCAGCCGATTATCGGTGCAGACTTCTTGTCACACTTTAATCTTATGGTTAACCTTCGTCATCGACGCCTTGTTGACGGTTTTACTTCTTTCTTCTTTGGGTGCTATTATTTCTTCTGCACTCAAAGGTGTATCTGCTATTGCTCCTCCATCTTCTTCGGTGTTCTCTCCCTTTCTTCACCTCCTGCAGATGGAATTCCCTGCTCTTTTGCATCTGTGCTCTTTCGATACGCCGCTTAGGCATTCTGTTGAGCATCATATTGAGACACAGGTCCACCTTTGCTCGAGCTCGTCGCCTCCCTCCTGATAAGCTCAAGGCCGCCAAGGCCGAGTTTGATTCCAAGAGTTGTTAGTCTTCTCCGCTACACATGGTCCCTAAAGACACTACGGGGGATTGGAGACCCTGTGGTGATTTTAGGGCCTTGAATTCTGCCACGATTCCAGATAGGTATCCGGTCCCTCATATTTAATTTTCTACTTCACACCTGGCCGGCTATCTTTTCTTCATTGGACTTAATTCGAGCCTACCACCAGATACCAGTAGCTCCGGAAGACGTTCCCAAGACAGCTGTGATCACTTCGTTTGGCATCTTTGAGTATACGAGAATACCTTTCAGGCTGAGAAACGCAGCACAATCGTTCCAGAGGTTCATAGATTCCATTCTTCGCGGTCACCGTTTGCTTGGACTTATTTAGATGATCTCCGTCGCTTCCTCTTCTCCTGAAGAACATGAGGATCACTTACGTGCCGTTTTTGGTAGGTTGATCGACGCTGGCATACGTCTTAACCCTACCAAGTGCGTATTCGGTGCGTCGTATCTTACTTTCTTGGGTCACACAGTCTCTGCTGAGGGAATTTTCCCTCTTGTAGACCGTGTCGACACTATCAGCGCCTTCCCTCTTCCTCAGAACCAAAAACAACTTCGTCAGTATCTGGGGATGGTTAATTTTTACCCTCGGCGGCCGCCTTTTAGGCCCTCTTACAGCGCTCATTCGCCCTAAACAGCGAGGCAGTTCAATAAAAGTAGACTGGTCTCCCGAAGAGCTGTCAGCTTTTGAGGCTTTCAAAGAAGCCCTCGCTTCTGCCACCCTTCTCGTCCATCCTCATGACTCTGCACCAACGAGAGTGCAGGTGGATGCCTCCGACTTCGCTGTTGGTGCGGTGCTTCAACAATTTCAAAAGGATGTTTGGTGTCCACTTGCTTTCTTTTCGCGCAAGCTGCAACCTGCTGAAACAAGGTATAGTGCTTTCGGCCGGGACTTGCTCGCCATTCACCACTTTAGGTACTTCTTGGAAGGCCGGGAGTTTCATATCCTGACTGACCACAAACCCATCACCTTCACTATGGTTTCTCACCATAAAAGGCACTTTCCCCGTGAAGCTCGTCATCTCGAATATGTTTCACAGTTTACAACTGACATACGTCACATCTCCGGAGTAGATAATTTAACCGCAGATGCACTTTCCCGGATAGAGATTAATGCTCTTTCTCCCATTCCTGACATTGATTTCACAGCCATAGCAACGTGTCAGGAGCGAGACAATATCAATCTTTAACAGGACTCTTCTCTACAGCTGCAGTGGCTCAATCTCTCCGTCATTGAGAAGAGACTCCTGTGCGACATCTCTACAGGCAATCCTCGTCCTTTCGTTCCAAGTTCTCTTCGAAAGGCCGTCTTCTGCAACCTCCATTCGCTCTCACACAATGACATCAAGGCTTCACGCAAACTGGTGACAACTCGTTTTGTGTGGCCAAAAGTCAATGCCGACGTGGCGAATTGGACTCACGCTTGTATGGCTTGTCAACGTTCTAAGGTGCAAAGGCATACTAAAGCTCCCTTAGGCACTTTCTTGACTCCTGGTCAACGATTTGAGAGAGTTCACATCGACATTGTTGGACCTCTTCCGCCTTCTCATGGCAAGCGATACGTCCTCACCTGTATTGATAGGTTCACTCGTTGGACAGAAGCTATCTCCTCTCTGTAGCTACTGCCGAATCTATTGCTAAAGCTTTCTTGTCCCAATGGATCGCTTGGTTTGGCGTTCCTCTCCATTTCACGATGGATCATGGTCGCGTTTTCGAATCCTTCCTCTGGAAAGATTTGTTGCGCTTGCTTGGTTCTGAGAAGATTCATACGACCAGCTTCCATCCGCAATCGAATGGGATCTGCGAAAGGTTCCACCGCCAGCTTAAAACTTCTCACATGACACATTCACAACCAGAACAGTGGACTGAAGCTCTTCCTTTGGTTATGCTTGGCATACGCACTGCAGTTAAGGAAGATCTTCAATGTTCAGCTGCCGAACTCGTTTATGGCTCTACTCTCCGCCTGCCGGGCGAGTTCTTTTCTCAATCCTTTCCTTCTACTACTGCTGATCCCACTTTGTATCTCACCCGTTTGAGACGCTGTGCCCTCTCCTGGAGACCTACTCCGACCCGACAATCCAAGGTGCACTTCCTTCCGAAAGATCTTTCTTCATGCACTCGTTTTAGTGAGGCACGACTCACACCGTTCTGCTCTCCAACCCAAGTACGATGGACCGTTCCCGGTAGTACTTCGGAAGGAGAGGTTCTTCACTGTTCAGCGTCCTACTCGAACAGAGGTCATATCGATCGATCATCTCAAACCTACTTATTTTGAGGTGAATCCTCCTGACGTCTAAGATTCAGACTTGTTCCCGAAACCAATTCCGTTTCCTTTGGATACGCGAGTTTCTTATCCTACACCTGTCTCTCCACCCCTTCTCTTCCTTTGGATTCTCCAACTCCTCCGCTTCTACCTCTCTTACTTGATCCTCTCCCTTTTTCCGCCTCCTCCAATACACCCTCCATCTTATCAAATACAACCTCTGCCTCCTCCAACACAACAACCACCTCCCTCCCCACCAGCTCCTCCTCCTGCACATCCTATTACTCATTCTCAGACAAGCTCTCATGCTTCCAATGCTCTGACTTCGACTCCAGTTTCCCGTCCTCCACTTCGTTCCACCTTCTTGCCGTCTTCGTCAAGAGGTATATCGAGCAGAGATCATCAGGTGAGATGGCCACAGCGCTTTCTATAGTAATTCACCTGGACTTTTGCTCTGGATGGGGGTACTATAGCATGGTCGAACGCGTCCTTGAATATATAATGCACTATTGTTGTACACTTTTGAAGAATGTGGATAACGCATCTTTTTTTCGCCGAGAAGAGAAGCGGTTTTGTGAGTCACGTAGGGCATGGAAGTTATCTCTCCGACAAATATACCTGAATTTATATTTATCATTAATTAAACAGCAAAATATTGCTGCATAGTCTTACTAACGTTCAATGTGAGTTCAGTGAAAGGAAATGGAGTGTAATTAGTGTTAATTAATGGGGGTAATCGAATAAACTACGCCGAGCGCGCGTAGGCCTACAACTCAACTCAAAATGCGAACGAGGCCGATAGTCGAGCAGAGGGGCAGAGGCCAAAGTTTCATATTATAGGTAGTTAGAAAATATACCAGTGTTAGATATAGGACAAATTAATTATTTAAAAGCATGAACAGTGTTATTTAATAAAATTAAGTGAATAAACTACGCCGACAGTGCGTAGGACTATAGATCGCTATGAAATGTGAGCAGGGTCAATAGTTTAGCAGAGGTGCACCAGCCAAAATTTAATAAATAAATAAATGGGTCCTTAGCAATAATACCCATCTTAGATATGCGGAATTTATTTAAATTAGTGCATGCATTATGTTAGTGAGTAAAATTAACGGCGTAAGCTACGCCGACAGTGCGTAGGTATTCAGGTCGCAGCGAAATGCGAGCGAGGCTAATAGTAGGGCAGAAGGGCGCAGACAAAATATCCAATATTTACGCGATAAGAGCTTAACAATAGGACCATATACAGTAACATGTCATTAGAAATAAAGTGATAGTTTACTACATGTTGTTTTTTGTTATAATACGATAAATAGCAAGTTAGGTATGAATTGCTATTTCACGTATCTAACCCTATGCGGGCATAAAGTACCTACGGACGATTTTTTGTAGGATTTAGGAATACTTTGAATACACCAATCTTGGGTAGGCCTAGATTCTGTAAATAATTTATGCACTCATTCAATGTCGCTATATAAGGTATGCCATCCAATATTTAGGTATTTGGTGGCATATTTTGTAAGCTAATGTAACATTCCTCTATGCAAGTACATGTAGTGTAGGATATTTTTCCTACATATGTGCAGGCATAGAAGAACGCCGAATAGTAATTACCCTGTTTCTAATTGTTTTGTTCTTTCCTTATATTGGAACAAGGGTCCAAGCATTTACTTATGTGAATGGTGAACTGTAAATAAAGTGTACAAGGGAAGATTCTTTCAAAACTCCCCAAAATCTTTTTAATATTTGACTTATCTCATCTCTCTCACACACCGAAGTCATATATATATATATATATATATATATATATATATATATATATATATATATATATATATATATATATATATATATATATATATATATATATATATTATATATATATATCCTCAACCACCTTTTCGGTCGGGGCTGAGGTTAAACAGTATAATCCTTGGCTAAGTATAAATGAAACGCTATCTGATTCTGCAGCTTTAATTTTTGAGTACTAAATATTACGAATCTGAAGACATTAAAGATAAAGAAAATTACAGAACTTGAAAAAAATTATCTTACAATATATATATATATATATATATATATATATATATATATATATATATATATATATATATATATATATATATATACTTAGAATATATATATATATATATATATATATATATATATATATATATATATATATATATATATATATAAGCAGAAAAAAACAACATCGCTAGTAATCATATTCCAACAGAAATTGAGCACCTTGCTAAATTTTTAAAGAAATCTAGATTCTGAAACACAGGAAAGATCATGAAGGAATTTGGATATTATATTCCTCCCCACCCGTCATAACATGACGGAAGGAATAGGGAATGGTGGAAGAAGAGAAAGACAAACCATTGAATCAACGAAGAGAACACATTGAACAAAGGAATTATACAACAGATCCTAATAACGAAAACTGGAAGACTAGATGTTGAATTAATTTCCTACATTGTCTGCGGAAGGAAGTTAAGTAAACGTATTGGAAGAATTAGAATAAGTAAACAAATTATTGGATAATAATTTTAATTAAATATACATGGAAAATAGCTCATGGCTGGATAAAACATAAGAGAGAAATTCATGATTTTAAAATTAATGGATAAATAAAACATTACTTTTATACATCCATTGAATGAGAAAATTTAAAGGATAAGTCATAATTAGATGTCAATCCTTAAAGAGCATATTACTATGGATATACATCTATATACAGATAACCTAAAGGACTAATATATACAAACCTAACAAGGAGAAGAATTTATTTTATAGAAAATTTATTATATACAAAAATAAAAAAAAAATAAAACATTTCTACTTTCGAGGTGGATACCGTTTTCATTCCAAAATTTTTGGCTGTATCCAAGGTACCTCCAATGAAAGCTGAGAATCTTGTAATCTTGTTCTAGAAGCTATGTGATCATCTTTATTTCCCTCAGCTTCGGCCGCTATAGAATTCTCTCCAATCTCCAATTCTGACGCCCATTGCACAACCTTCCCTCTTAACCTATTTGTGGTGATAATAAATTGATTATGTTTTCATCCTGGGAAATATCTATTTCAGATTCTACGTTGGATTTGTCCGAGATGTTTTCAACATTCTGACGTTCTCGAAATGAACTCATCATTAGAGAGTTTACAAAAGATAATTTAGATTTCAAATCTTTACACGACAAACGTCTAGTGCTTCTATATGGTAAGATCTTTTGTTGACTTCTCTGATCTGCAATATAAATAGGAGTATGATAATAAAGAAGGTGAGTCGAGTGAAAGAGAGATAGGTGAGGATATGTTAAAAAGATTGGAAACAGAAGGGTTTGAAAAATCAAGTGAATGAAAAGTCTGATTAGAATAAGTAGAATTAGGTGAAGTAAATAAATTTTTCAGATTAAAAGATGATAATTCACTAGGAAGACTAGGAGAATAAGTGGAAGTAGAAGACGTAAGAGCAATAGAAGGAATGGTAGGAAAAAGAATAGAAGGAAACATACTTCCCCTCTCCTCTTTCTCCATAAGTTGTTAATTTAGCAAAAGACTTCTATTAATATTGTACAAAACCACTCTTGAAAGTTCTCTTATTTCACCCGAATCTGGGAATCCAAGAAAATCATCCTCTTCATCATCGCAATCCTCCCATAAATCTCGTTCATCAGTTGGACCCTCGCCATTTAACGAGTCTCCCGGCATGATTAATTGATTATCTGGAATATCTTCAATTCTCTCAAAGATCTGTCAATGTAGTTTTGTTAGTTAGGTCATTAAATATTTAATTATCATTTAGATATTTAGGGGGCATAAACCATTTTTTAACTGCCGATGATGAACTCTATTCAATCTCTTTGTTTCCATGGATTTCACTATATAAGTGACCTCATTAGGATTTGCTTTTATTTTTAATGGCCCTTGGTACCGATCCTTTAACTTATTCAAGGTCAGGTCCCAGAGAAATTGTAACTTCAATGCTACTAGTTGATTCATGGAAAAAGGGGAAAAATCGAGATGTTCTTCCCGCCCAATAAGTATTAAACTTGGTCCAAGGAAGTTTTGGACGGTTATCATGTGCTTCCTGATATAAAATTTCGGACGGAGTTTTTGCAGTAGCGGAATGAATTAGATGATTATAAGTCAGAACTACTTGAGGCATGGGCGTTAGGCAGGGGGGCGGGGCACTTGCCCCCCCTAAATCTTGGCAAAATAAAATTTATGAATTTTATATGTTTGCCAGACGACGTTTTTAAGGGTTTAGTAGTAGAAAAACTGAAAAAATACATCAATCGATAGATAATGAAGTAGTAATTACTAACGTATTATATTATTTTTTCTAAAGTTTTAATGTGTTTTCGTTTTCATTTTGGCTTAAAGTCAACTATCTTTGTGCTTTTATACAGCTGGATTCTTCTGACATTATTCTCCGCTAGAACTTTCAGTATGTCGATATCATTTGGCGGCTGCCAAAGCTGTTAAATCAATCAAGGAAGGTGTACCCGTTGATGTTCAGCTGCAGACAACACATTACAAAACAATTGCAGAAAATAAAAACTATTCTAGCAATTTTGAAGACCATAATTTTATATATATATATATATATATATATATATATATATATATATATATATATATATATATATATATATATATATATATATATATATATATAAACTCAACCTTTGCCCCCCCCTAAATTAAATCCTGCCTACGCCTATGATTTGAGGTAGTTGCACATCCCAAAGATTAGGATTAGCTAAAGACAATCGCAAATACTAGAGTAATGTACGATTTACTCGTTCTATAATTCCATTAGAAGATGGATTATAAGGAGTTGCATAGATATGTTTAATATTTGTAGTTTGTAAAAGTTTCAAACTCGGGACCTCTAAATTCTCTTGCATTATCTGACAACAATCTAGAAGGAATAATTGGCAAATAAGGCAGAATATTTCACAAAGCAGCTGTTACTAGAGATGTATGTTTAAATCGGATCGGAATCACAGCTATCCACTTGCTGCAATGATCAATGAAGACGAAAACGTAATTGTTTCCCCTAGCAGATTTTGGTAATTGTAATAGATCAACAGCTACTAACTCAAATGGATATCTTGTATTGATTTTTAAAATAGGTGGGGTATGATATATATTAGAAACTTTTGCCAGCTGGCATTTATAACATGACAGAAATGTCACGAGATATTTCTCAATTTGGGATGCCAGATAATTCGTTTTAGCAAGGCATAAAGCTTACTTCGAGCCACATGTACAAATTCATGATGGTTAATTATAGCAACATGCACTGCAAAGGAAAAAGAAACCACATAATAATATTGATCATTCGATTTCTATGTATAATGTGATCGTCTATCACCGATAAAGAATTTCTAGCAAACTTAAATAATTTTAGACCCAAAAATGGATGTTGTCATAAGAGAACACCTTACAATCTCTTCAACAAAGGATCTTGTAATTGACATCGCACAATATGGTCCATCAGTATCCCAACGGAATCTTGTGATGTTTTGATCATAGAAAAATTGTGAACGAAAAGCAGTTTGGGTAATTTATATCTTACTTCTTCCTCCCACAAGACTCAAACCATTCAATTGGAAAATCATTTAGTTCCGCATTTTTCTCATCATCTACAAGGATCATATTTATTTCTTTAGAAGGTACTGACCTCTGTAAATCAATAGTCAATACCGCCCCTTTTGCTGAGTCTGGTAGTGTATTTCTAATAAGGGTTAATAGAAAAATTCAACTTCTAAGTTGTAAAGTTATGTATAATTATAAACTTATTATCGAATTACATGAGAGTCAACGGAAAAGTATTTTAATAAACTAATTTAATAAATGCAATTACACATTTTACTTTTTGCAATCCCTCTCCTAAGAATCCGCTGCTTTACTAATTTTATTTTTTAAATTACTATACTGTTACCATCCTATCTCTATTAATTTGTATGGTTTGTAAAGTATAACTTACTAATAGTAGAACCTAGATACTAAAATTCATTCTAATGATGTAACAGGTGTTTAACCTACATTAAGCACCGTACTCCCAATAACCTAAATCACCCTCTAACTAGTTCCCATCGGAAAAACTAAATCATGCTCTTTCATATTATGCCTTCAAGTAAGGTTGGTTTTAGGCAGTGGGAAGTGTTGTATGTAATTTGATCCAGGTAAAACATCTCCACTTAGTTATAATTAAAATAGAGTAGTGTGGTAAAATGGTAAAAAAAATACCATAATGGAAACTTATTCCGTAACCCGGAATAGAAAAGCCCATTGTTGTAAGTTACTCATATGATTTATTTTTTTTTTTTCATTTTGACCTTCTTCAAGTTAATAAATCAGTTTCTTTCGTACAGTTAACCCAACTTATTGTTTTCATATTTTAAATTAATATAAACCTATATAACTGAGAAGAACAAGTAGTTCTAAAAGCTTATCAAAGTTCCAAAGTTAATGAAGGCATGCTTACCAAAGTATAGATGATGATAGTTCTAACACATCACTGATGTACCCACGAAGTTAGGAATACTTACTTACACATTAGGATAACAATCTCCCAGGTATGTAATCATGTTTGAAATCCTAATTAACATCTATTAAGTATATAATACAGGAAAGTACTCAACTTCCCCCCTATGTTACAGTACTTACCCAAGACTCGTCATCCCCTGGATTCTTTGAATTGTTTCATAAATGGTAATAATTCATATTTCAATATCTTAACTTTTTAACGTTCTAAAACTAATTCCTGTAATCATTTTACAGGGTCTTATTTTTTGTCATCTTATTCTTGGGCGATAACAAACGCCATCTATATTTTTGTTTTTGGGTCCTGGATTGGTCCCTAGAATCTTTTTGTTTTTGGATCTACTTTTGTTTTTGGTCTTAGTTTAAGGTCTTCATTACAGACCTCGCAAGGAACTTTTTCACAGATTACCCAACAACCGATCCCTAGAATCACTTATTGATGGTCTTCGGACAAATCCCTTTTGTATAGTTAAAAAAATCTCTTAAGTCTGGATAAGCTCCCTGACCCATTAATAGTCTGGATAACTTCCCAGAATTATTAATATTCAAGCCAGTTCTGCTGAACAGTATTTATTATTTATAACAACTTCGTTACAGTTGTGGGTTACCGCCCCCGTGACTATTTTATTTAATCCATTTATTTATAATTACCATTACCTTAATTCTGGATAAAGTCCCAGAATTTAATATTCACAGTCAGTTCTTTCTGAACTGTATCTTAATATTATAACAACTTCGTACATTGTGTATAACGCCCCGTGACTATTTATTAATCCATTTATTATAAATTACAATTACAAGTAGCAATCATTAAAAATAATCAACTGGATTCCCGTATTCATGATTAATATGTAAATTAATTATTAATTATATTACTTTTGAAATTGGCTCAAATAAACCTATCTTTTACTTCCTTTTTCTCTATCATAATCCGTTTTTATCGATTTTTTTTTTGTTCCCAAAAATCGGTTTTTTTTTTGTCAAAAAAAGTTTTTTGTATTTTTTTGATTTAAAAACGATTTTTTTAAAATTAAATTTTTCGCAGCAAACTTTTTTAATTAAAATACTTGTAAATTGTACTTAAAAAGCTACACACACATATATATATATATATATATATATTATATAGATATGATATTTGGGAATGTATTTAGAAATATATTTAGGAATAATATTTATGAATATATATATATATATTATATAAATATATAATAATATGTTTGCGGGGTAATCGAGAGATAGTTTGAGAGAATTGGGTAGACAGATGGCAGGTCTGTAAAAAGAGAGTTGAAATAAACTAGATAAGAATAAGTTTATGTTTTATGAGAAACCAAGTCCTCGGGGGGTGAATTATTGCTAGATGTAGCACTAACAAGTGACAGTTAAAATTTAATATATAGTTGGACGAAATGGGAACGGATGAAGCAGAGTGTATAAGAAAGTTGAGAATCAGGGAAGGTGTCTGTTTTCATTTTTATTCGTGCAATTAAACCTTGCGATGTAAGGAGACTTAGTCTGAGTGCGCTAGTCTTGCGTGAGGGTATGTTGTTACCTGTGTTAATGCTTATAGTAGTGAACTATGTCGGGAATAGAGGTATAGATCCTATAATTACAATGTGTCAGATGGACAATCTTAGTGTTGTGTTAGGTGTGTGAGAAATAATTGACAAAATGAGGAATGAACTTCTTAGAAAGTTGTGTGAAAAAATGGATTAAAATGAGAGAACAAATGGGTGTACGTTTAGGTTGTCATGTGGAAAGGAAGGATGAAAGTCGGTTTGTTAAAAAGCGGATGTATAGTGTGATGAGTGTGTTGGACTTGCTGAGGGAGACCGAAGGAAAAGCGGATTGAGTCAGCAAAACAAAGTCTGGAGAGTGAAATTAGTTTTCGCAGGCTAAAGAAAAGTGCAAATAGAGTAAATGGCAAGGTTTTGTGAGCGGTATGGTTGTGGCCCACCTCTGGGCACCAGGATGAACCCCACATGGCGAGATGCCACAGTGAGGGTCCATCGCGGTCCGTGAAGCTCTAGGGGGATTTTTGACTGCAGCAGTTCCACTATATATTCTATTGAAGGTCCTTACATTGCGTATCTCATTATATTTAGAAGAGATTTATTTTATATATGATGGTATTTTTTTTTTTGGTTATAAGTTCATTTCCGGTTTTTTTTTTTTTATTTATTATTTTTATTAATTATTTATTTCCTCCTATGATAGTGTATTGGTAGTTATTTAGTTTTTCATTTATTATTATTGTTATAGTTATGATTTAAAATTTTTTTTTAAATTTTATTTAATTTATTATTTTTTATAAGTAATATTAAATGATATCATTTAGTTTATTGTATTGTGAATTCTCTAACTTTGTTATAGTTTTTTAATTTTTTTTTAAATTTAGATTATTCTTTATTAATCTATTTTATTAATAGTTATTTTAATATAACTTTATGTATATTAATAAATGGAAAAATAACACAGCAAATATTAATTCTATAATATTATTTTTTAATTTTTAAGACCATTAATTATATATAATGTATAATATAATATATATATATTAATAAAATTAATCTTTTGTTTATTATTATCATTAATTTTATAATTATTTTAATTATTCTGAATGATATTAAATTATAATTAATTATCTTAATAATTAATATTATAATAATAATTTAAATGGAATATTTTTCTTTTCTTAGTAAGATTCTTAACAAGGTTTGTTAATTGATCAGTGAAAAAAATAGCCGAGATTGTTTTAATGAATTTTATTTATTAATTTAAAAATATTTAATTTAATATAAGGTATAGTTTGTATTAGTTGTGTATTAATTTATTTTTTATTTTTTAATTATGTTTAATATTGTGATTGGTTGGTTAAAATGATAAGTAGTGAGTTAAACTATATTTTAATATATATTTATTGCAGCTTATTCTATAATAGAGTAATCATTACCGTTTTGCATTTAAGGGTTGATTATTATTAATTATATTTAGATAAAAGCTGGGCTTTCTTTTCGACTGATGTCATATATTCTTAATCTACTTTTCTGTTTCCGGTGCTCAAGAACGCACCTTACACCCAGTCTTGGAAAAAAAAGGTGTAAGGATGATGATAGATTATTATTATTATAATATATTTATAATTATATATATATATATTAGTTATTATATATATAATATTTATTTATAATATTATATTTAGAAATATATATTTTATATATATATTGATGTGAATAAGTTAGTTTTTTGTTTTTTTTTGTATGAAATGTTAGTTACTGATAAACAGGAAATATTATATATATTTATATATTATATTATACTATATTATATTATTATTTATATAAAATATTATTAATATTAATATATATATATTATATTGTATTAGTATATATATATAATATATATATATTATATATATATATATTATATATATATAATAGTATATATTTCTTCTTTCTTTCTTACCTACCTCTTTCCCAAGACTGGGCAGTAGGTGCGCTACAAGCTCGAAAAGAAAAGCAGTAGGAGAGTATGACAAATGTCGAAAAGAAAGCCCAGCCTTACGCCCCTCTGTACCATTACATTAGTTGAAAAAACTCGTCATCAGGACAAAATCCACCTCTATAGCTTCTGGTACCGCGACGCGGCTTCCACTATTTGGTAAAATTCGTCAATGTAAGTTTCATCCCTTGGCCAGGTTGCCACCCAAACATGATTCATATTTAGAAGATCCGATTCTCTCCTATCATGCACCTTTATTCCGCCTCTGCCAAATTCACACCTCACAATTTCTTCTCCTTTTTTTCATAAACATTCGTTTAATGGCTCGATCCACTTTCTCTTCGGTCTCCCTATCTTGTCGGTTCGGTCCATATAAAGACCACACTATACATCCGTTAACTATCATTCTATCATTCATCCTTCACATGACCAAACCATCTCAATCATACTTCATTTATTCATCTCAATTTGAGCCTTTCTTCACCACCCACACAGACTCTCTAATAAGTTATTCGCGACATTTTATTAATTCTTCTTCGACATCCTAGCATTCTCTCTAGATTGCTTCCATCTGAACACAATTATACTTTAGATCTATCACATTGACTTTGTATTCCAGACCATAGTCTCACTAACAATCACAATAAACACAGTAACAACATACCCCTCATGTATACCCTAGCGCACTCAAGACTTTAGTCCTTTTACATTCACCAGATACGAATTTCATTGCACCAGCCAACCTTCCTGCCATTCACACAACATTCCTACTACACTCTTCATCATACGTTCCCTTCATCCAAAACACAATACCCTAAATATTTAACACATCGAGAACACTTGACTCCAGTAGCTCTCAACCATCTTAAATCAATATTACGAGACATCTGATCGACTGTCCTCACTCACAACCCATAACCTTATCTTATCTACGTTTACTTTCAAAACCCCTCTTTTGATAAATACTCTCTCTGCACAATCTCTTACATCCTCTAAACTCTTCCTTCAGATCGCCACACAGAAATACCAAATCATCCCATATAATAAGGAAGGCACCCTTCACTCTTCCATTCTCCATCATTCAAAAACCATTATTTTCCTTATAATTTTTTTTTGTATTAACCCTTTCCCCACTCGAATCATATAATATTAATTATATATAATAAACCTCTATTAATTATATACTTATAATAATATATATATATATATATACTTATATATTATATATATATATAGTATATAATATATATATATATTTATATATATTATTTAAATAGTATTATTATGTATTATATATATATATAGTTATATGATACGTAGTTATGAAATTTGATCGATTGACGATTATAATGATAAATTTTGCCGATGCATGATGTCACGATTTAATGAAGAACTGATACCATTAAACACATTATAAATTTCTACTCTTCAATAGTTATATATGTATAATATATAGTAATTTAAAGGTAAATTATAATATATATAACTATATATATAATTTTTATATTTATATATATATGATATATTATATATACTAATAGATTATATATATATAGATAATATATGATTATACATATAGTAGGATTGTACGCGCGACCAAGAATTTGTCCGGATCCGGATCCCGACGAATAGCTTTCCTCGTACCTCGAAAAGTTACATCCTGAATAACATGCCACCGGATAGATATTCAGCCAGGAACCGACGTAATCTTCACTATCAGCATCAACCTACTCCCAAAATATCTACTAAAACCTAATGCTCTGCCACTTGAACAAGTGCGAGCTCTCTGAAGCTATATGCCATCGTTCAAACCAATGCTGTGAGCTTCCTCAGTTTTCTGTTAAGCCAAACACATTTGACATTAAGCGAGCGTCTAACAACATTCAAAAAATATTACTAAAGTGAAAATAGGGAATTACTTAATCAACTAATAAATCCCGAACCATTTATTAAAATTCTTACAAGGATTGTTGCGTCCAAGTTTAAAAATTTTTTTACAAAAGTCTTCTTATTTCAGAAGCGGTAACGTGTTTGAGGATAAAGAGATCACGTTTAAATCCACAACATGGAAGCAACTTATTTTCCTACACCATAACATTAATAAATTCATAAAATAAATTTCATTAAGTATATACAAATTTGGGATCTTTGCTATTAAATTTTTTTATAATGTTTGCTTAACAGTTTTAGTAATATGTTTGTTTGTTTTGCATGACAAATATTATGAAAACTAAATGACCTTTTATATTAATAATAATATAATAATAATAATTAATAATAATATAATAATAAAAATAATAATTTTAGAAACAATAAATCAGGCATTGTCGTTAACTATTTTCAATAGCAAATTTTCTAAATCCTAAACACAAAAATTTTCTTTTGGACAAATCTATGAATAAAACAAAAAATAATTGCCTTCTTAAATGATCAAGCTTTTCGTCCGCTCACGTGGGACATTTCAAGGATTATGGACTATTTTATAAATAAATAAATATTTCCAATCACTTGAAAATAGAATTCACACCTTTTTGTACGGAGAACGAAAGTTTGGATCATTTCAGAAGGCATTTTTCTATTATTATCAAGAATAAATAATGAAGTACTTAGACACTATCTGAAAATGTTAGGAAGGTTTTTTAGGAATTTAGAAAAATTCTTTGCAAAAAGATAATAATATAATAATAATAAATAAAATAATAATAATAATAAGTAATAATGAATACATAATAATAAACATGATATTATAGATAATAATAGTAATAATAAATTAATATATAACTCGACATTATATATGAATATAAAATTAAAATGAATATAGATTATAAAAAGAGATAACAATTGTTCCAATTAAAAATAAGCAAAATGGTAACCGTAAATTATGGATAGACAAGAATAAGAATACTAAATTCAGATATTAAAACTACCATAATACCAATATACCAATTACGTACAAAAAACCACAATGGAAATCTATATTAATATTTAGCTTAAGACGCTAAAATTTAATTTAATTTAATAAACGTAATTTAATTGTATCGAATTTAATTCTATTAAACATGTAACTCCTGATTTCTATTAAACCACTTTTCTGCATATCATTATCTAGTGCCAATAGTTGATGATTAATATTTTTGATTTTAAGTACACATTTTATTAGCAAATAAGGTTACAATTTCAGGGGATAATGTTTATAAAATAATGGTAGCCACAATCATTTTCTTACAAAGCTTAAAACAAAATTTTTAAGGAACTTGAAGTTTGTACCTTCCTGAGCATCAGGTAATACTACTAAACTTTCAGAACATTGTACAGAATATCATTGATCCTTAATGAGAAGCTGTAAAAATCATTTTTTTATTATTAATTATTAATTATCAATTATTAATTTTATTGTTTTATATATCTTTTAGTCTCCTCCATAAAGTAGAGTCTTGTCGGCGAGTCATCTCATATGCGAAAACAAATATTAGCCCCAAAACCGAATAACATTAATAAATTTCATACGTTTAAGAAATAATTCAGTTATACAAAAATTTTTAATATTATTTAGAGATCGTTTTTCTGCAATTAATAAAATCTCGAGGAAAATATTGTAGCTGGGCTAAATGTGATTTATATACTTCACCGAATCCGCTAATCGTTTGTTTTTGTTCAGTAAACAGTAAACAGTAAACAGTAAATGATATGTGTGGAATGTCTTAGATTAATTATGTATAATAATATTACTGTTGCGAGAACTCGAGATAGAAATAATCCCTTATAAATAATTAATAACACATTACCTGAAACAGGTTGATTAAATATTGAGATTGAATAGAAGATGCATACCAAAGAAAGCACTCATTATGTGATTAAAGAGGATCAGGGTAGTTTGCCCATCTTATACCAAACCTCACTGATAATGATTCCAATTAAAGATGATACTATAACCCTATCCCGTAATAAAATGTGGAGTAGATCTGGACCACACGCACTTTCATCGCAGATGAAACGAATTGTAAGCAACCATATGAAGAATGGTAGGAGCAAATAATAATAATTCACTCAAGAAACAATTAATATCGAACAAATAAAAACATGTTGCAATTACAAAAAAGAGATTGAAAGATGTATTTAAAAATTAGCACACTGGAAAACAACTGGACCAGATAGAGTTCAAAGATGTATGGCTTAGAATAATAAGAACACTTACGTTGTCTATGTTAATGGCTATCTTATAGAATTAATTCTCTTAATATGGAATGAGATAAGAATATTCTCGCTTTAGTGCGTTAATAATGCGAGAACACTTTCTGGATGCCCTAAACAGCAGACACGAATACACAGTGAGAAAGATATATTAAATATCAATATATATATATAAGAAGATCTGACAAATCCTGCAAAAATAAAGGGCTATGTTACTAGCGCAGCTTACGCTTATGGTACACAAAACTATGAATCATACGTGTTAAAATCTTGGATAACAATTTAAAACAATCATCAACAGCCGATAAAGCAAACAAAATAGGATTTTGCTCTCGCTTGAAAAATTGTTGTGGATATCAGTAAGGTACACCCAAAATCACATACCCCAATCAACAAATGATTACAGGAAAATCTCACAACCATAAGAAGGGCCCAAATCACACACGCCATCGCCTATGGTACTGCCGATAGGACTTAAAAACAGTACACCCTACAGACACGTTTGGTCCACTCAACACATTGGCCATCAAGCAGCACAAGCCTTCTAAACACGCAAAATAGTATTTAAAATTTACTCCCTGAATAATTATAAGTTCATAGAATATGCAATGGAACGATATGTGAAAGATTAAATAAAATCTCCATTTATTTGAAAAGAAGGACTTTTAAATTTTGAAGGAAATTAAATAATGAATATTCCAGGGAGACTCCATCTCTCCCTTAATATTTGCGCTCGCTATAAATCCTCTGAGTGCTTTAATTATTGGTTTGGGGAATGGATATCGTATAAATTCGAGAAACGAGAAGAAACCCAAAATTAATTTTCCCATTTAATTTTATATCAATAAAACAAGTAAAAATGTTTTTTTAGTCATAATAGAGGAGAAACCAATTAAACGTAATAGAAATCGTAAAAAAGTTTTCTAATGACAATATGCATGGAATTAATGGCTTAGTATAAATGATGACGTTTTGCTACTCAAGAAAAGAGCAGGAGAAAGAACAGAAATATGTAGACGAGCATTAGTAAATTGGAAAAGGAGATATAATTAAAAGAGTTATGAACAAGAACACACATTAATAAATATCTCGGAATAGAAGAGTCAGAAAAAAATAGAAAAAAAACCAAATAATGAAGGGAAAAATAAAAAAGGAATATAGGAAGAAGATATAAAATTTAATCTTAAAATCGGGAATTAGAACCCAGAAACAAAAAGAAGCAAGCCCAATAACACCTTGGCGATCCCGGTACTCTCATTTGGTTTTGGGATCATCGACTGGATGCAGGAAATCTTAAACAAGCTGTGAGTTATGACTCAGGAAAATGCTTAGACGTCGCACATAAGAATGACCTATAAAAAATCAATATGTGTGGCCAAGCAGGATACAATGTATCCAGTGAAATAACAGAGTAGGCAATGGGCAGTACACATATACTCCAGGTGTTAACAAATCTCGAAAATATAGAAATTGGGAATTAAGTGTGCGTGTGAGGGCACACTTGATCGTGGCAAAGATTGATTTGGAGGGCGCTCGCGGATATAGAACATTGAAGCTTGAAACCTTCATCAACATCAATTATTAAAAAAGATTTGACACGGCACACGTCGATCGGATATCAATCTACTTAAGTTTTCTGCAAACAGAAAACAGAACAATGAAAGTTGTGGGAGAGAGAACAAATTAAAGGAAGGCAAAGATGGGCACACAAGAGAAGAGAGAAGAACAAACCTGGAACAATTGGAAGAATCACACATTGCGAAACACCATGAAAAACGTACGGATGAAGCCTTCATTGACGCTACAAAAATTTTCAAAAATTTTGAAGCATATTTAAAGGATAGCTAAAAAGTGAAGAGGAAAGAACCATCCTAGCAGCCCAAGATCAAGCCCTCAGGACCAACTGGTTCAAGAAACACATAGAAGGGCAAAACATAACGGACAAATGCGGAATGTGCAATGAATGGTCGGAATCAGTATGCCACATATTATCTGGATGTGAGGTTTTGCTGCTGAGGGGCTCATACACAGAAAGACACAACAGCATATGCAGACTGATCCATTATAGATTATGCAGAAAATTTGAAATAGGAGTAAATACAGTTAACCACTGGCAATATAACCCAAACAATATAGAAGAAAACAACAGAGTCTTAATACTTTATGATTACAATATACCAACGGACGCACAAGTCACTCATAACAAACCAGATATAGTTATCCACAACAAAACTGACAATAAATGCTGGATAATAGAAGTCGGAGTACCGTGGGATGGAGGCGTCTCAGCTTACGAAAGGGAAAAAGAACTTAAATACCAGAGACTGAAATACGAACTTAGAAGAATATGGAGCATTGACAACATAGAAATAGTTCCAGTCATTGTGGGAGCTACTGTAATAACCAAAAAGAGCCTGGAAAAACATCTTGAGAGGCTCCCGGTAAAGGTATCCACACTGGAGCTGAGGACGGGCGGAAATTAATTGCGCCGTCGCCGCGCCTATGGCAGTAGAATAACGCACCCCATCAAGAAGAGACGGCATTGAGTTCGATTTATACCACCGAAACGGCGTACTGGGGATGATTTGTGCTATGGTCGCAGACACCGAGAAATATAGGAAGAGATGGATGCTAGGATGTCTGTTACGCTCTATATACTGAGGGTTCTCGTTGGTGCAAGCCGAACATCGAGTCCTTCATGGAAATAAATGTTAACAGATGACGCAGTATATTGCCTCTCCTTATGTAATGAAATAAAAGATAAATAAATACCTCAGGAAGTAATTTTTATAAAAAATTGAATAATAAAAAACTATAGTATATAAAATATAAAAAACTCTCAAAGTTTTCTTTTTAATAAATTCTATGTTATATTAACTTAGTGTAATGCACCGCTCTATAAACCATATATATATATCCTAAATTGTATGCATATGAATTTATTATTATTAAAATGTAGTACACTAAAAATAAAGTTAATTAATATATTAAGATATGACCAGATATATCATTAGAAAGAATACACTAAAGGGTAAGATAAAACCAAAAATATAGTAAAATAAGAATATCCCATATAAGTATTAAGATATTTTTTTATCACATAAAGGTATAATACGCGCGAGAGTAAGTACAACGACATACATCGAAGCTAGATTTGAACAGGGATTCACCTCCCATTTTTTAAAATGGTGCTCTTTCTTCTCATCAGCTCTTTCGACGTTGATAGTTTTCACCTTTACATATCAAGAGCATTCATCCTGCGGCAGGCAAATATTACCAATTACTAACCACCAATTTATCCACATCTCATATACACATGATTAAAATACACACCCCACTTCTAGATAAACCTTACAGACACCTGCACTAACTTTATGGTAACAGGCAAAGTGTGAAGGAAATTGTAGGGGAGAAAAGCAAATTTTCAGAAACTCGTAGACAAGTCAAGCCTTAGCTCGAAAATCGCTGGACTCGCTAAGAAGTCGACTAAGGGGATTTGGCTCGCGCATAGTTTGGAAGATGTTAGTGAGTCTTACACCAAAACTACCACTTCTAAATTTTGCATTAAGACGAAATGATCTTGCATTTGCATGCTTCGGGAGTGATAGGCTTCGTGAATCGCCTACGTAAGAAACGACCTTCTAATTTTCTTGGGGCTCGAATATGTAGTGATCGTATGGAGTTACATTAAGGAATGTCTAGAGCAGGAATAACTGTTGAGGAGAAGAGGAGTATGGGATAGGTGCATGGATGTATTTAAGAAAAGGCAAAATGGTGTGATTTGCTCTGTGTGATTCTCGACAATCAAAGATAGAAAAGTGGAAATATAGGGTGAATCGTAGTGGATCTTTGTGGTGTTAGGAGTGTGGCCGCTGCTGGGTGCCTAAGAGACGGATGAAGGGGATGAGATAGTAGGAGAATGTACAGGACCGCAGTTAGTCTAATTTTTGAATTCGAGAGATTGAAACACATGGTGGGTACACACAAGCCTATGAGATTTAGATTTTGTGTTGGAATGTTAGTTCATTTTAGGTTGGTCCCTAATGGGTGTAAATTTAAGTGTATGAGACAAGGTCAAATGTTATGTTGTGGTTCGTGCCACGTTGATTTGGCTCCCATCTGAGGGAAACGTTGAAAAGGAGTGTACGATTTTTTGGGATAATCTGATGATTGTTCTAGGTATGGGGTGAGTAGGCGCCTATTCAGAAATTTTTTATGGATAGCTCTAAGTTGGAGGGATCCTGTAATGTTGGATAGGTGGTGATACTATATAAAAGATGGTTTCAACACAATACAAAGGAATAACAGGTGGTTTGGGGTGGCGGGAGAAAATGAAGAATGGTGTAGGAAGGTGATTGATTTCTGTGAAGAAGAGATGGTGAAGAGTATGTGTGCCGAAGGTAAATACTTTCTTTAAAACACCAGAGTATCCATAAGTATACTAGAGTTGGTGTAGTAAGATGGTATCGAAGTGAAAAGTAGTGGTATGTGATTTGTGCTTGGTGAGAAGGAGAGATTGTTGAAGTATGTGTTTTGGATGATACAATCAGTTGAGGGTTTAGGAATGGGACTTAAAATACGGAATCATTATGATGTTACTATGTAAAATCAAGTTAGTGGGGGCATGGAGGATGGTAAGAAGGAAGCTTGATAAAGAATGGTTGTTTGAGTACCGACCGAGTAAGGTTAAGTGAGCAAGATCAATAAGTGATAAGAAGTGTAAGAGCGCTCGCTAGTAAATCGGATGAATATGTGAACAAGTTGATACTGATACAAAGTCTGGGGGCAAAATGAATTAAGCAATTGTTCAGTAGATGCAAAGGGACAAGTTGTGGTGTGCTAAAGGTAGGAATTATGAAGGAATGTTAACAGCGAATGGAATGAAGAGGTGATGAAAGCGGTTAAAGGTTAAAAAAAGAAGCGTGGTTGAATGTACTAAGCAAAATGATGATAGTTTCAAAAAGAAAAGAGCTTGGAATTATATAGAGGAGGAAAATAAGAAATACTAAAAGGGCATACGTAGGGAGAAACAAGAGGTAAATGAACAGTTTGGTAAGAAGGGGTGATGAGGACTACAAGGGAATAGGA
>JABUQX010094790.1:0-2500 GCA_015478945.1 Trachelipus rathkii | reverse complement strand
CATAAAAATATCAAATTTTCCATGGAATCTGAAGTGGATGGATTCCTTCCGTTTCTTGATGTTGGCGTCTCTCGCACTAATGGTTCTTTTTCTACACAGATTTACCGCAAGCCGACCTCCACCCAATTAGGCACTCACTTCTTCAGCTTTCTTCCAGATAAGTTTAAATTGTCCGGCTTTACAGGCAGAATAAACCGGGCCTTTAAGGTATGTTCCTCCTGGATTTCTTTTCATTCAGAACTCCAATATTTAAGGAGCTTCGCTAATTTTAATCTCTTTCCTTCATACCTTGTTGATAAAATCATATTTAACTTCCTTGAGAACCATTTTAGACCACCTACTCCCACTTTTGATGTCCCTAAACAGAAAATTTACCTCAAGATTCCTTACACAGGTCGATTCACCGACACCCTTATTAGAACCCTCAGACCTATATTAACGAGAGACTTCCCATTTGCCACCTTTATTTTTATTCCTACTAATAATTTCAAAATTAGTAACTTTTTCAGGTCCAAAGATTTAATCCCTAAAGAGTTGCACTCCTCGATAGTCTACTTGTATAAGTGTGCTGGCTGTAATGCCCGCTATGTAGGTCAAACAGGCCTACAACTTTGCATCAGGATTGCCAAACACAAGGGTTTTTCTTTCCGTACCAATCTTCCTCTATCCTCACCTGAATTTTCATCCATACGTAGCCATAGCCACGAAAAAGATCATCCCATCACTACCAACGACTTCTCGATTCTTGCCTCCGTCACTGATACTCGCGACAGGAAAATCTTGGAGAGCCTCTACATTCATGAATTGGAGCCTGAACTCAACTCTGATTTATCTTCAATCAAACTTAATTTATTTTAATTGTAATAATTTTTATATATGTCATTTATAATTTTCATTTTATTATACTGTTATAAATACTGATTTTTAAGTTTAGTAAGTCCCAAACAACCAACCAATTTATGTATAATTTAGGTATAAATAGTTTGGATTTAATCTTGTTCATTCATTCTTATGGTTCATCCAGTATGTAAGGTTAGTAAAACGAGGTTAATAATAGATTTAATTTTTTGTAATTTTTTGTAATTTTTGTAATTTTTGTAATTTTTGTAATTTTTATAATTTTACTTTTCTATATATTTTATATATTATATAATCGTAAAATATTTGTGGAACAGTTGTTTTCTTTTATAATTTATTATTACTTATAGCTGAGATGCGCTTAGCAAGAGCGCGAAACGTTCTAATATACTATGCACTCTCCTTGTGTATATAGATAACTTCCTTTTCATATTTAAATTTGAGGTTCCCTAATAATAAATACATTCACATATATATATATATATATATATATATATATATATATATATATATATATATATATATAACTCATCTATATATATACACATTTCGCTTAATATATATCTATTATATTTAATATATATATATATATATATAGATGATATATAGCGAAATATGATCTGGACGTTGCCTGGGAAAGTCGCATTAAAATTGGAAGAATGAGAAGAAAACAACAGAGAAGTCGAGAAAGAGAAGGAGTATAAAAAAATCCAGAAAGAAATGTTTCAACATCTTGACTGAAGAAGCCATCTTGCCATTTTGAACAGAATGATTTAGCGAGCAGAGCAGATATAGTTCGAAGAATGAAAATGGGAAAATTTAATAATTTTGCATTTAACAAAAAAGCCAAAAAATTTTTGTCGAACTAATTATTGAATTTAAAAAAACTACAAAATTATAATATTAATGGTGTGAAGCATCACCAATATCAGAAATTAGTTCTTTTTGAAACACCGTTGCTTTATTTTTTGATTATCAATTGATTAAATATATGAAGAATGGATATTCGGCGCCAACCGGTTTTTTTTTTTTTTTTTTCCCAAGTTTTAATTAAAAAAAAAGGAAAGCATTTTCTTTTGCAGAATTCTAGGGCGACAGGGCTAGCAACCCGGCCTTTTACTTTCTTGCTTGAAGTACTCCTGGACCAGCATTGGAGGCTTATGTGCTTAGAAACAGGATCTTTTGGAGAACTCTGGAAACGAGCTTTGAGGTCAAATGAAAGATGATGCAAGGTCCATTGAAAGGGTGAAACCCTACCTGAGTGTATAACTCAAGGACTGGCATCAGAAACTATTGCGCGCAGAAATAGTTTCTGGAGTGTTTTCTAAGATTCAAAGTGTTTCGGATTGGCCAGAAAGAGGAGATGCTGTCTAACTGACAGGGCGAAGCCGCGATCTGGAAGATGGTAGATTAGATAGGTAGATATTATATATATATATATATATATATATATATATATATAATATATATATATATATTATATATTATAATATATTATATATAATATATATATTATATATTAATATATATATATTATATATTAATATATATATATATATATATATAAGTATATATTATATATATATATATATATATATATATATATTAATAATATATATATATATATTATATAAATATATAT
>JABUQX010094789.1:40000-45934 GCA_015478945.1 Trachelipus rathkii | reverse complement strand
ATAAGTTCATATGTATGTGTGTATACAGTGTTCATAGTGCTGTGTGTGTGCGTTTCGTGTTGTTGCGTGTGAAGTGTAGTGTATATGGTTTAGTGTAAGTTATGGTGAGTGTAAGTGTTATGGTGGGTGAAGTGATGGATGTGTATGTGTGCATAAGTTTAGTGTGGAGTGTAGGTGTAGGTATGATTATGAGTTGTATATTATAGGTGGGTGTATGTATCTATGGAGGGTTGGTGAGTGGGTATCGTGTAGTATTAGGCGGGTGAAATGGTGAATATGAGTGGTGTGGGGTGTAATGTGTGTGTGTGTGTGTGTTGTGTGTGTGGTGGTGTAGGTGTAGTTGAGCGAGGTGGGTGTATGTGTCTAGGCATGTGTGTATGTATCTATGTGCGTTTTTGTTTTGGGTGTGTGTAGTTGTAGTGTGTGTAGTGATTAATATGATATATATATTATTTATATAATTATATATATTATATATATTATATATTATTATATATATTATGATATAATATATAATAATATTATTTATATATATAATATTATAATATATATAATATAATATGTTATATATATATATATATATAATATCATATATATATATATATTATTATATTATTATATATATAATATATATAATTGATATATATATATATAGTATTAAATATATATATATTAATAATATATATATATTATATAATTATTATAAATTATATATATATATATAACATATATCTATATATATATAATATTATATATATTAGATATATATAATATATGGATTTATTTTAAATTTTTTATATGACTTTAATAAAAAGAATGCCTGTTTCTCAGGTTTAGACGGTCCTGGGGTTTAATACCTGGTACTTCCCAAAGTGGTAGGTGTCGAGTTTTATATCCTAAGACGGTTTAATTATGATTATGACCAAAAGCCCCGGGTAAAGGCGTAAGTCTGATGTCATTAAGGCACGTAAGACAGCCAGAAGGACGGTGGAAGTTTTGAGTCTTGCCGGTGTGTGTGTTTTTGTGAGTTGTGTGTGTGTATGTGCGTGGTGTGTTTCAATTAATTAAACTGTTCAAGTTAGATGATACCTAATGCGTTCAATTTAATAGATAACCTGCTGGTTCAAGAGAGATATACAGGACCTCGTGTTGCATTCGCCTACCTAGGTACAAGTCAGCTACCGCCTATCATATTCCCTCACGACCTTCATGAAAGGTCAATGTAGCAGGCCGTGATACGGGTATCAAGTCAGAAATTATCAAGGAAGCATAGGGGGCTACGCCCCTAAGGGGGGTCAAAGGGGGGGCCAAAACTAAGGGGAGGCACGTCGACTGTGCTACGCAACCGTTGGCGCACCCTTTTCCGAAGGGTTGCAAAAAGCGGATATATATTTGCCAATTGCACCCTGGAAGGCCATAGTTCGGGGTCCGGAATACTAACTGTGAGGCAGTAAAACATAAAATGAAAAAAAGGTGAGGTTTTAGAAATGAAGGTTTACGAGATATTTGTAAAGTAAGGATAGAATATGTGCCGATACGAGAAATGTCAGGAAAGAGCAAATCAAGGGGTATAAGTGGTATAGTCATGTGCTTATGAATGATAATAGATTGCTAGGGTTTATCCGGTTGTAGGCATATGAGAAGGCAAAGCAATGGAGGTGAGTTGATGGGGTTAAAGGAGATATAATAGCAAAGGAATTCTTATGGCAGATGAAGAAAATAATTAACGGAGCAGTCACTTGTAGAAGAATTAGTTCATGAAGTACGTTAAGGTTGCAATTAACTGAAAACCATGGAACATAGCAAAACAACAGCGTATTCCATCGGCAATGACAGCACCTCATTAATTGTGTGGATCGGTTGTTTATATATATATTATATATATTATTAAAATATATATATATAATATATATATATATATATATATATATATCTATATTAAATATATATATTATAATATATATTATTATATATAATATATATTAGAATTATAATATTATATATATATATACATATTATTTATTATTATGATATATATTTATATATATATATATATATTATATTTATATATATAATATTATATATATATATATAATATATATGTGTGTGTTTGTGTGTGTGGTGTGTGTAGTGCGTGTGTGTGTGTTCAAAGTTGAGGATGATACATAATTGCGTTCTAGTTAGGATTGATACTTACATGCGTTCAAGTTATAATAGATACATACATGGTTCAATTGGATAAGATATAAGGGACTGTGTTAGGACAGCCCTACTAAGTACTACCGTACGGTAACTGCTCTAGTCCCGCTATCCTCCGAACCTTCATAAAGGTCAATTTAGGCCTTGATACGTACTCAAGGTCAGAATATCAAGTCAAAAACATCATAAGGGGGGCTACGCCCCTAAGGGGGTTCAAAGGGGGGCAAAACCTAAGGAGGAGGGAAGATGAGACAGAGGAGGTGATGGATGGAATAAGGACAGATGCTGGAGGGAGGGATGAGGGAGAGAGGGTAGGTGTTGCGAGGTATAGTGGGAGGTGGAGAGGGGGGCGAGAGAGGGGGGGTGTATGCGGGGAGGCTTACGTACCATACCCCGCTCAAGCGGGGAAAAGTAAAGCTTAAATAATAATAATAATATATATAATATATATATATATATATAGTATATATATATATATTATATAGATAATATATAGTATATTACTATATAATATATATTATATTATATATATTATATATATATATTATATAATATATTATATATAATATTAATACATATTTTTATATATATAATAATATATATTTATATTATATATATATTTATAATATATATATAGAATTATTATATATAAATTAAATAATTTTAATATATATATATATATATTATATATATTTACATATATATATATATATATTTATTTATATAATATATATAATATATATATATATTATATATTGTAGTATATTAAAATATATTAATTATATATATTATATATATAATTATTACTATATATTATATAATATATTATATATATATATATATATATATATATATTATATATTATATATAATTATAATATTATATATAATATATATATATATATATATAATATATTATATATTATATATATATAATTAATGATATTATATATATATTATAATATATATATATTATTATCATATATAATATATATATATATATATCATATATATATATATATATATATATTATATTATATATATATATGAAAGCTTTTCGGTTAGTAGTTAAGATACTTACTCGGTCGGCAAGGGACAGATTTATCGAACAAGATGCTAGAATTTTTAGGTCTTTTGGTTGCATTTTCTGGCAACCCTAGCACCGAAGGGGTGTAACGGTAAGTCCAACCCCAAAGGTTGTCCCTTATAACTTTGACTACACCCCCTTCGGGGTACCCGAGATGGTTCTTCATAGCATTTCTCAGGTGATCTCATGTAGTGGGGTTGCGCCTGAAACTTGTTCGGTTATGTATAGTAAGATAGAGCTTATGTTTATGGGGAGAGCATTCTGTTGAACTTTGTATAAAACATGAAAGTACCCTAATGATAGGCTACAGGTGTAAGTCTACTGAACATCTGGTGTATATAGGTAACTCGGGAGTTGTTAGTTAGTTATTTGCAGGGTGTAGAACAGTTGTTACGTGTATGACCTTGTGGTAGTACTTTACTGATATTGCAGTGTGTTATGTAATGTTTGTACCTGGTATTTCGGTAGTTAAGGTATGTTATGTTCTTGATTATTATGTGTAACTTTGATTGAATATTATTTTTGATTATAATAATAATAATAATAATAATAATAATAATATAATAATAATTAATAAATAATATAATAATAATAATTAATAATAAATTATAATATGAATTAATATAATAATAAATAATAATATAAATAATAATTGTTCGGTATTGTAATAAAATAATCATTGGTCCGGATATGTGATGGAACTTTTCTAATTGTGACGGTTTTTTCGTGCTCAGTATGTTAGAGATTGCGTTTCATTATTATTTAGTCTTCTATGGTATTTAGCTTTATTGATGTTGAAAACTTATGTTAACGGTAGAATTTTCGTTGGTCAGTATTAAGACACTTTTTTTGTATATGTTTATTCAAAATTGATACTCGAAATATGGCTTGAATCAATAGATCAAAGATCAAGTAGAGATATAGAAGGTGAGTCTGAGATTTGTCTGAAGGTGGGAAAGTGTTGATTTGTGATCTGCTTTTGGATCACTAAATTATTTCCCTTTACTATGATATTTTTCAAAGAACTTATTTATGTCATGTTTGGAATAAACTTTTGCTGTTTTGTTTGTTTTGTTAGTTTGTTTCATAGGAGAATTTTTTGTTCAATATTTACAGATGTTGCATGTAAAAGTTGTGTGTTAGCAATAATTCGTTGTTCGAGTGGATATAGGACGGTTGCTAAATTTTTTTAACATTACGATGTAAGTTAAATAGACATTGTTATGTTTTAGAGATATGCTTTAAAAGTGTGAATAGGTACGTTTTGTACAAGTTTAGACTTTACGTTGTATTTGCAGAATTGTTATGTTTAGTTAGTTATTTGTGTATGGATGTTGGTAGGTTTGTCGTTGTAATTATTTTTAGTTCATGTTATGTTATGTTTGCTTTATTAAAAAAAAATTTGTTACTTAGCATTATATTCGAGGTTAGTATATAAAATATTTTTGTGTTATGTTTATCCGAAATACCGAAATGTGAATATCAAATAATCAATGATGAAATGTAAGTGAAGTATGAGTTGAAACTTGATAGCATTATGATTATGATTTATCTTTTAATCTACTATTAGGAAAAGTTGCCTCATTGAATTTTATTAATGCTCTTTGGGGTGACATGATACATTCTCTTTAATTAGTAATATTATTTATCTGTCTTTACCAATGAACTAGATTTTTTCCAAATTACTCTTATAAGCTTTAAAATTAATTATATGTTAGAAACATTTTATTTTAGGAAAAACTCAAGAGAGATACAGTTTCAGTTACTGATTAATCCTAATGGTTGACAACGCATTATGGTAAGTTTATTGTTGACTTAGTTGTGTTAGTTTTCGTTGATACATTATTTTCTATTTCAATGATGGTATGTATATTATTAATATGAAAAATTTTATTTTGAAATGTTTTTAATATAAAGAACTTATTTTTGACCATGTTTATCCGAAATGATACTCAAATGCGACGAAATCAATGTGTTAATTGTTAAATTAACATGAGTGGAGATATGCTTTGAAAAAGCGTTGAAAGTTAAGTTTTGTACGCTGTGTAGGTACTTACTCTTGTTAAGATTGGAATTTGTAATAATTAGTAGTTTATTTCATGCCTTAGGTGTGTCATATTTTTTGTCATTGTACATATATTCTTAGTTAGTAATGATATGTTAGCTTTTTTAATGTTAAAAAACAATGTTACGTTAGCATATATTCGTTGGTTAGTATAAAAGAAATTATTGTTTATATGTTTATCGAATTTATACTCATATGTGACTGAATCTTAGATAATAATAAAGGTATGAACGGTGGGGGTAGGGAGGGTGGGGAGGACGGGTGGTTTGATTTTAACTGTTCAAATTCGGTAAACTATACACTTTACTATGATATTTTATCAAAGAACTATTTTTATGTTATGTTTGGATAAAACTTTGTTGTTTTTATGTATGTTTGATAAAATTAGTTTGGTTTTGCAATTATTTGTTGTTGGGATTATTGTATTTAGTAACGGTTATGATAAATTGTTAATGTACTATGAAATGTTTTAAAAACTTGCTTACCTTAGCACTATATTCGTTGGTCTGTATGAGAATCGGACAAGTATACATTTTTTGCTAAATGTAACTGTGTCATGTAAGAATTAAGTTAAATTTAGAGAT
>JABUQX010094789.1:32500-35000 GCA_015478945.1 Trachelipus rathkii | reverse complement strand
TATTGGGTAACGTAAACTACCGTAATTTATAATTAATAAACGTATAAAAGTAAATTAACAAAACTTTTATTTATTTTATATTTTTTATTTTTTCTATTTATTAATACTTTTAATTTTATTTATTTATTTTTTATTTGTTTATTATTTAATTTTTTTTTATATGAAACATGTTGCCATGTACATCATAAGTGTAAACGTCATTAGTATATCAATTATTCACATAAAGTTTATTAGTGTCTATGGGAAATATCACAGGGTTGAAGCTATTTTACCAATGGTGTACTGTAGAACCTCACCTTCTGTGAGGTGATGAGTTAGTTAACTCACGGTCCAATTTAAAACCCCATATATGAATATGTATATATTAGTATAACCTTATCATGTAATAATGGGTGTATACAAGTTTCGTCGTTCTATGTCATATGTAATTATCAATATATTTATAAAGGAGTGCTATGGTGAGAACCCCTACTTATGGGTTATTACAAATCTATACTATTTATAACTCCATATATATGATAGTGTGATATAGGTTAACCTTAATAATGAATAGAACGAGTTTATATATATTATATTCAAATATATATATATCGGTTAAATATTATCATAAAATTTACTAAAGTATATTGGGGGCTTTGAGAAATCACCTCACTATATTCTTCGTCGTGCTTTGCTTAGCTCAGTCTCAAAGTTTTGAATATCCTATTAAATTATGATTATGAGTGTATATGATTATATTTAACCTTTAATGGGTAATATGAGTATAGTAGGTATTATTATATATAGTATATATTATATTATTATATATATATAAAATATATATAATATACTATACTCACGTGTATCGTTCTATTTCTAATGTCAAATATTTTCAATAGTGATATTTTGGGCTGGAGCTCACCACCCATATTAGGGTAGATTATCGTGTTATCATGAGCAATTGATTATAAATCCATATTATATATATGATGATGGGTATCATTAATACTATTAATGAAGGGTGGTATATAATATATATATAATATATATATATACATACCATTTTAAGTTTGTTTACAAAATAGAGTCAATAATCATTAGTTGGGGCTGCTCTCTTACCACCTATGGTGTGGATTATATAGGAAGAACTCGTCTACTGAACTTAGAAATAAGGTATTAATAACGTTTCAACTCTAATGGGGGTAGCAGTTTGAGAGAATAAAGACTATGTATATGACAATAATATATATCTAAGCCTAGTTATTATAAATAAATGTATGAAGGTGCTTGTATACTCTCATTAGTGATAGTACTATGGGTCGTATAGGGATACTCAGGCGCTAAGTAACCGAAATATGTATATGCTCAACCGGTTGACGATGAGATATAATGCTATATATATACTAGTATACCTCACTCAAAAAATTTTCACTAATTAATTAGAACATTTTAATATTTGTATTTATTTTATAATTCTATTATTATTATAATTTCAATTAATTTATTATTAATTTTATTATATATTATTTTTTTTTATACGGAAAAAACTTCGTTATATTATTTGGTCAAGTTTGGTTAGGCTAGATTGCCAGAAAAAGGTAATATGCACTACAAAATAAGTATCTAGATCTGCATATATATATGTTATCAGCTGAAATCTTTAGGTGTACCCCATAGATAGTGATAAAGAGTATTTTATTTAATATATAGACTTAACTTAGTTACCTTATAATGAGTATAAAGGAGTAAAATAACTACTTTACATTATTAATAATTAAATTTTTTTGAATATATATCCCCTATGTTTTGATATTTTATTCACTAAATTTATACTATTACCAATAAATACTCTTTTATTTCGGTGGTAGATTTGTGATATTCATGAAAATTCATTGAAAATAATACAATAAATAATCGATTAATTACTTGTATTACTTATAATATTTTTTTTTTTTCCGATAAATTATTTTGATTTTATCACCCCCAAAATCCCATGATTTTTTGGATATACGATATATTTTCAAATATCTCTTTTTGTATATATATAGGGTTTTGAGTATAAAAAATAACATAAAGAAAAATAATATTCCTAAGGTGCTTGCAGATGCTCTTTTCAGGAAATTTTGTAACGTTTAGGTTTGATAGCACATTTTTAATTTAAAATCATTTTTGTGAAGATATTTCCCTTAAATTTGTTTTGAAATATTGTCAATATTTATAGATAAAATTAGCAGTCGTGGTCAACTGGAGCTAAACTGGGATACATCTTCACAGTTTAAACCACTGTTCCCTCCTTTTCCCTAATAACACTTTTGGTAGTTTTCTTTAGTGTGGAAAAAATCTCTATGCTTAAAAGTTATAGTAGCATCCATTAAGCACAAATATAAATAAATTATGAATATCAATTTCCTAATACTTATATAGTTAAAATAATCTTTATGTTTTTATAAGGGAGAATCTTTATTTCAAAACGTTTCCAAAATTAAATTGTCCAGTGAATGATCCCAGATGCCGAACGACA
>JABUQX010094789.1:0-27500 GCA_015478945.1 Trachelipus rathkii | reverse complement strand
AAACTTTTAGGTATAAGTTATTCAAGGTATAGTAAACAAAGCCTGAATGTAATGTCTTCTATACCCACTGAGAATAAATTGGAAATAGTACTCACCAGTAGATGCGATAGTAGTACGACAAGCCTGCGGTATTAAGTACACAAATTCTTCTCATCATAGCCACGCGGTAACACTTGCTCGAGAGAGGTTCCAAGAAATGAACGAAGAGTGCCTGCGCGATTATGGATTATGAATAATTATATTTGTAAAAGAGAAATAGAAAGATAGTATAAAAATAATAAATAATGTTTTTCGCCCTGACCCACTGTGAAAAATGATAAATTCCTAGAATTACAAAGACAGTTTAGATAGTGAATTTCTATTAATAAATAAAAATCATATAACTAATAATAGGTTGGATTTAATATTTTTGGCAAAATTTCAGAAAGAAAGAAAATCTTATAAACATTATAAAAATCTATATATATATATTAACTATTATAAATAATTAATTAAATATAATATATAAATTATATAACTATAATAATATTAAATTAATAATATAATTCATTACCAAATAATATATATATATATTAGTATATATAATTATCTTATTATATATAATATATATATTATATATATTTTATATATATATATAATATATTATAAATAATATAATATATTTATATATATTTATTATTATATATTCTATTAATTAATTAATATATATATAATTTAATTATTATATTATATACTTAAATTAATAATTATATATAATATATTAATTAATATTTATTAATTAATAATAAATATATATATATAATATATATTATATATATAGCATATATATATATTAATATTATATATATATTAATCTTAATATTAATATAAATTATATATATTAATATATATATTATTATATCTATAAATAATAATATTAAATACAATCAAAATTAAATAATCTTACGACATTATTATTTAGCAAACGTTGAAAAAACAATCACTATAAATAATTATAATAATAAATTATATAATAATAAACAATTAATTAATTATGAATAATAATAATTAATTTATAATTAATAATATAATATAATATAATAATTAAATATAATAATTAAATAAATAAATATATATATATAATAATAATAAATCTAATAATTAATATAATGATAATGATTAAATAATAATAAAATAATATAAATTTAATAATAATAATAATAATAATAATAATTAATAATAAAATTAAATTAATATAATTAATATATTCAAATTAAGATTAATAATAATAATAATAATAATAATATCATTAATAAATTAAAATAATAAATTATATAAATTAATATCATTAATTATAAATAATAATAATAATAATTAATAAATAATATAATGATTAATAATAATAATTATAAATAATAATAATAACTAAATAATAAATTAATAATAATAATTATTAAATAAATAATAATAATAATATAAATAATAATAATATACTTAAATATATAAAATATAATTAAATAATATACTAATAACTAAATATAATGAATAATTGATAGTAGTAATCAATAATAATAAATTATAAAATAATAATAATTAAATATATAATATATATAAAAACTCAATAATAAAAATAAAAAAAAAAAAAAAAAAACAAAAAAAAAAAAAAAAAAAAAAAAAAAAAAAAAAAATTAATCATAATCAATCGGTAGTGATAACAAAATTACAAAATAAAATAATTAACTAAATAATTATAATAATAACAAATAATTTATAATTAATAATAATAAATTATAATAATATTTCATAATAATTTTATATTTCCTTCAATGATAATGTATTATTATTTTTTAGAAGTAATTATGGAATATGACTATTAATTAATATAATAATTTCAGCCATTGCTCTGATGACCCAACCATTGACGAGCCATATAATCACACATTGAAATTAAAATGAAATTCATTTATTTTGTAAAAATGACTTTATTAATATTAATAATTTACAAGACAAAAATGACAAAATAAACACAAAATATATAATAATTAATAATTAGAATACCCAAAAACACCAATAATAACACTTCAACCTTATATAATTTTGAAATACCTAATAAATATATTTTTTATCAATTCTCTGAGCTTTTCCCTATTTACTGATGAAATCAAATTTTCCTCAATAAAATATGGAAGATTTCGTCGAGAGCCAAGAAAAAAATAGTGAATTTTATAAGAAGTTTTATATTTACCTTTTTAATGAATTTGGTATTAAAAGAAATGAATTGAAATATAGAAGCCCTAGGTAGTTATACTTACTTGAATGAATTTAAAAACCTGTTTCAAAATAAGCAATTACCGAAAATAGCAAAATCCTATACAAAATGTGATTATCCTTTCAATATATTGTTTGAAGAATTTTTAGAATCAACACCATTAGAAAATAAAAACTCTAAAAAGGATACTCTTTAAAGGTATTACATAGAACCACTTGAAATAATCAAACTTATAACAATCGAGGTGCAATGACACTATTAGGGGATAAGAGTATATTATATAATGAAATAATTATATAATAATTGAATATCATACATATTATTAATAGTCTATGAGTATAGTATTATATTGCACCTTTTAGCAGTCTTATCAATATAGTCAAATTAGCACATATACTAAATATAATAAATTAATTAAAACCTCTGTAGATAAATAAATTGAGTTTTTGAGGTCTTGAAATAGTCTTTTAGTATTAATAATAATCTAGAGATTCAAAAGGTTAAAAATAAATACATATGAGAGTAGATGCTTATTCAAATAATAATTTAATTTAGATAATTTAATATGTTAATTTAATAAATAAAATCAATTATATTTCTCTTAGATCAATAATTAAATAATGTATTGGCACTTTACATAAATATATATATTGAAAATATAACTAAATACTTACTTTTAATAATAAATCACTCAATTAATTAATTAGACACTCGTAATAATATTATGTATTGTAAATAATAATAGATGAGAAAATTCCACATGATATGTATAACACTCAAATCAATAAATTTTCTATGAGATAATAAGTCTTGGTTCACACTATACTTATTCAATAACACACACACTAGGATATATATAAATAGAAAAATTAATAATAATAATAGAAATATACTAAATATATGTTAAATAAAATAATAGCATAATATCAATAAATCTAAATCACATATGCTTAAACACATTGATGATATATACACTCAAGATAATGACATCAAGAGTGAAGAATACAGAGTCTAATATTAATTAATTACTCCATAAATAATCTATATCATTCAAATTCAAGTATAATAAAATAAACAAACCTTCACCCATAAGCTGAAGATGATATAATAATTTCGTACAAGCATTTGCCCGTCTTACCAAGGCATGGTGAGTTTGGTGCGAGTGTCACTAGTTATGCTTCAAAAGAAACTAATTCAATTTTAATTAATGATAAACTCATTACCGCTTCATTTTGCACCACCCTCCCACAAAACAGAAAATTTATGAGTGAATTTCAAAATTTTATTCCAATCCCGTTTGATACCGGAGCAATGAAATTGCAAATAATTTATGAATGCAGGATATATACGACAATAGTCATGTCCGTGTAGATTAGCCACCTCTCCGGAATTCTGATGCTATTATCCTTTACAGTTCCTAAATATATGATACTATATTTAATATTATATATATATATATATATATATAATATTATAATATCATAATAATATATATAAGTCATTTTAATAACTGACCTTGTTAAATAGTTAATATATTTTTATATAAGTGTTTAGATAGAAGAATGATAAGAAAGTATATATATAATATATAATAAGTAATATATACTCTCCTCTACTTTCTATATCTCTCTTCTCACTCTACTCTTTCTGAATTAGTCGTTCGGTCCCCGTGGACCTCGCGTACTTCTCTTCTGCTGAACTCCCGTCTCTCCTCTCTCCTCGATTGCTGCGGAAGTGTATTACTCTTAGCTGTACAAATGCGCAGACATCTCGTTAGAAGTGAACACCGCAACCGCCCAGCCCAAGCACCTTACGAATTATTCACCTTCCCCATTAACCTTACTACTCAAACGAATTGATCTTCGTAAACATCATGAAGAATGCGTATAAAGGAGGGCAGACATGAGCCGCGTGCAGCGAACACTCTCGACCCCTCCCCTAAGAAATCCATAACACCGACACCCGCACCCAATCACCACAGCCCACTACCCTACACGACACCTTCAGTATTCTCAGCTCGCCCACAACACTAGCCAGTTTTCAAGAATAATTATTTAATAATATAGAAAAACTTGAATATATATTTCATATGTATAATGAATGAATTATATTTGATTAGATATTAAATTATAAAAAATTTACATATTCTTCCTTCATAGTAAATTCGATGATTAACATTTTATAGACATAAAATAAATATCAATGTTGTAATTTAATATATAATAATATAATACTAAATATAAAAGGATTATTCTGACATTATTCTCCGCCTAGACTCTAACCGTAATTTTCTGCAAGTAAATATAAAAAGATCTCACACATAATTTCAATACTTGTATAATTATCATTTAGATTACTATAGTATTCTCTGTAGATCTTAGAGTAATATATAATAAGATGCCGAAGCTAAGACCTCTTTAATTCTCATTCTGAGAATCGATAGCCCCGAATTAAGGATGATTATATAGGGTTATGTATTGAGAGTCGATGTCCCTAATTTGGTCGCTCACTCCTCTGTAATTACTAGTAATCGCAAAACATAGTTTTTTATACACCATTTATCCTTATATTCTAGCATCACTTCAGTATTAGGCCGCAGCAAATTTATCTATTAATATGGTGATAACCCACCTAAGCATGTTCCTCTTACCAATAAATAAAATACAAGTTTTTCCAATTGTTATATACAATTATCAGACAGGCTTTTAAAAGTAAAAAAAATGGTTTTAAATAATTTGCATCACCGATTAGTTACTATTAGGTGAGATACACTATATACGGGTAGAGTATACATTTCAAAATAATAACCTATTTATCACCCTACCTACTCGTCGCATTAAGCTATTGATGCTTCATAATATATATGATTGGATGTTGGTCTACATTCATCGGAGAATGCATAGACCTGTTTTGATATACTTAATATCACTATTACTTTCACTTTTATCTAATTTCTGCAACCTCTCGTTGATTTTTAAATCAATATTTACCATTTATCTTAGAAAATCACCTCTCTATATTATAATACCTTAATTTGTCATTTATCTAATACCCCTAAATTTATTAGATTATTTTTGATCATTTCCGTAACTTACAAACTATACTATCTTATAGTTGACTTACTATATATTATATGTTTTCACTTACAATTATATTTCAGTCCAAAGGCTCATTATGTATAGTAGTCTTCAAAATATGTGATATTTCAATGATGTGTTTTATTCCCCTATTATATTAGTAAAAATATTAAAGCAAAAAAACTTAAATATTGTAATGACTAATACTTATATATTAATACTACCAGAGAAATGCTTCCCACTCCCTTGATTATTATCTATTTCTAACTTCAAACTATGACTATCCTAATATAATACTTTCCGACTATTATTATATATATAAGGCTTCAATTATTAGTAAGCACATTCTACTCTTTTACTTCACATTCTTAAATCTACAATCTTGAGCTTATTTCAGATGTCACATCGACAAATATTTCCTCTTAATTCTCAAAATTACAGTTTTGGTGAATTAGCTACCACTTGCTATCAGAATGGACCTCGAATTAGTATAGTGCATTCCATACTTCGTAGCTTAATTCGTCTCTGAATGAAAGCAACATTCTAACTTTTCCTAATCACTAATCACTTCTTTATTCTGTTTAAAATCTTTTCCTCCTCTGGGTTCTCCGATCACCTTATATATTTTATTTCATGTTTTTTATCTTATTTCAGAGTATATACGGGCGCATACAAAACTTTTTGCACTTTGTGCTGCAAAACAGATTCGAATTGCGGTTCGATACTTCCTTGATATATCCATATGATAATTATTGAAGTACTTTGTGGAAAGGGTCCTACTAGGTAAGTGTGCAATCGATATCAGCTATAATTTTCACTCTGTAGTATCTATGGAGGCTTTACATCAAATATGATTACTTTACCTTCCAACTATAATACTATGTATATCATTTTATATAACTTATGCTTAGTCTGGCTATTTAAGCCACTCATAGGTGACTATAAGAAGTGTTTTGTAATAGACGTGAGTAAAATATAAGATAAACAAATAGCAATACATAACACCTAATTGCATAACTATTAACTATATATAGGCATATTATTAAAATATATTATTGAAAGTCCAGTAATAGTATAAATATAACACTGCACGACAACTTTAAATTTTTTATACTCTCAATTAATAAAGATAGTATAAATATGCTTTTAATCAATTCAGACCTATCCATAGCAAACTATTTTTTATCCACAAAAAGAATAAAAGATGTAAAAGAATAATGATATATATATATAATATATATATATAATAAATAATATATATATATATAATAATTAATATATACTATTTTATATATATATAGATATATAATATATAAAATACTTAATTATAATTAATATAATATAATATGGTAATATAATATAATATATATATAGTATATTATTATATATATATATATATAATATATAATAATTATATACTATATATATATATTAATATGTGAATTTAATATATATAGATATATTATAATTATATATATAAAATTATAGATATTATATATATATATATAATATATAGTTATTATATTATAATTAATAAGTATGAGGAAATAGTAATGTATAAAACAGTGATGATTAGTGATTGATAGTATATATGATTTAGTCAAAAGACGTTAATTAAAAGTAAAATATAAGAACGCCTATGGATTAGAATAAATGTACTTAAAAGAAAATGAATAAGTTTCATATAAGAAATAGATGATTTATTGAAATTATTAAGAAGGAAAAAAAGAATACAAAAAGGTGCCTATAATGCGCTAATGAGATGATAAAAAGGTTAAATAATAGCCTAAGTTTGAAGGAGGTGAATTAGTTGATATTACAAAGTAATAAATAGGAATGCTACTTCTGGTAAGGAGCGTACTTAATGAGTTAGAATGTAATAAAAACTCTAGTGACTTATAGTAATAATAATAAATATGAGATATGGTTGTCATTTTGTAACTGTAAGTAATGGATGTGATGTTAAGAGTTTGAGACTACATCCCGAATCTATGATAATATTGGCCTGATATATATGAAGAGGTAAGTATATATATAAATGTATGTGTGGGTATTTGATTGAAATGCAAGACATGATAATTAATTTCAATTGGGAGAGAGGCAAAATGAACTCAGTTTAAGTTCAAACAGGGTGGGAGAGTGCCGTGTTGGCGTCTTTAGTGTGTATGAAACAGGAGGTTGAAAGAGCATCCCGGTACACTACTGCCAGTGTTATAACTGAGATTTACTGGCATAGAGAGACATTCTACTCTCAATGTAAAGGCACTCGCGAGAGACTACGAATATGTAGAAATAATTATGAATTGTGAGGATTTAGAAAAATATATAGTATAGATAATATCGATATAATTGAGAATAGAGGAGATAGACTAGATATAGTATTACGGATAGAAATAGATAATTGAGAGTAAATGATAATGATAATTGACATCTAGATAGATAGATGGATAGATAGATGATATAATAGTGATACGACAGATACGTATTAAAGAGAGATAGAATAGAGTAGAATATGAAGTGAGATGTGTTAATGATAGAATAAAAGTAGATAGAGTAATATAAATTAAGATATTTGAGAGATAGCCAGTAAGAGGTAGATAAAAATAATAGATAGATAGATAGATTAATAATTATATATTAGAGTAGTATTTTGAGTATCTAAGTAGTAGATATAGAAAATAGATGTGAGAGTAGAGATAGATATGAAATATGATAGGATAGATTAGATAAAGAAAATACCCATAAGATAGATGAGTATTATGAAATTAGCTAATCTACTGGAATATTTACATAGACCTTAAGTTGATATCATAAATATACCTACATAATAGATAGACAAAAGATACTATACGAGTTAGACCTCATAAACAAACCTAATTATAATATACCGCTAAATAAAGATAAAATTATGATAGAATAGATAATATAGTATTAATTTAATAAGAATCATATTATTTTCTATATATTTCTAATTAAATTCGATAATAGAATACTATAATTTAACCCAATATTAATGAACAGATTAATATTATAATTAGATTAAATTTAATAAAATGAATATAAAAATTAGATATAATATTCATATTAATAAAAAATTATATAAAAATAATATAAACATAATATATTAATACAATTAAATAAATAATAATTAGTCCAACAAGTGTTTTAATAACAATTTAATATATACTAATAAAACATACTAAATATAATCAAAGTTATGTGCACTTATTCATTGAAACTATGTTAATAAAAAAATATATTACTGTTAATGATACTTTGGATGACAAGCAAATCAAGAAGTCCTCGATAAATATTAAAAAAGTAATTTCCTTAAAAATCCTATATTGAATTATAATGAAATTAAATTAAATTTTAAAGGATAATTAGAGTCTAGAAGTATTCCAATGCAATTCAAATCATTCGAAACATAATTAATAACTCTAAGTCTATGGTCCAAATATCTTTAGAGACAAATTCTTCTAAGATGAAATATTTTTAATTTACAACTTAAAGCATAAATTCTACCCATATATATTAATAATTTCATTTAACCTATGCATAATCTCAATTTAATCTCATATGTTTGTAAATTTTATTCCATAAATTATTTGTTTACTCTTTTATCGAGACATCACAATAGTAAGTAATATAAACATATCTTTTTATGATTTTAATTCAAATATAATATCGATCTTTTCATAAAATTGTAACGATCATTCGTATCTCCTTAAGAAAACCAATATTCTTTTTTTTATTTAATTATTAATATTCATCTTCAATATAAACTGATCATTGTTTCCCTATAAACATTAAATACTTTTTTAAGGTAATTCGTCTTCTTAAGCAGTCTGTAAATATCCTTTTAGATTGTGAAACAGATATCTTATTTATCTTCATTATATGTAGTAACTTTATGCAAACAGCGCATAATAATTGCGCTGTACGAGACTTTTCTTAGAAAAAATCTTATATAGTCACATTATATTAAACGTCTAATTTTCTTTATAAAAGACATCCCGTTCAAATTATATCTTCTCAGAAAGAAAAGCAGCAAATCCATTTGCGAAAGTGAGGTGTTTATTTCAATCTCCTCATACATGTTTTTACGACTATTTCAACCTTAACACCAGCCCACTCTAAATATACTAATTAGAAATATCAAAACTCATTCGACGACCTTACAAACTCCGGAATAAATCTTATAATATCTGTTTAATTCTCTCGTGATCTCAATTTAGTTTCCTCAGCGTAAATTATGTAAAATCACTTCTCGTTTTATATTCAGATACGTTTTCAAATTTATATAGCGAACAAATAATAATCTATTTTGATACGCATATCTTATATGGAGTGATAAGTCTCTGTTTTATATACTTTATAGATAGATTTTTCAGAAAGTCAAGTCACTCAAGTTTGCCTTAACTAACTCTATTATAATGGTTCATCTAAATGTCTTATAAATGATATAAGTTCTCCACCTAATATAATTATGCAATAAATAAACGCCAAACCTTAGGCATGGTTGAGCGATAAGAAAAGATACTACTACTAAGACAAATCTGTTCACACCAGAATATATATTCTGTACAAAATTAATTAATAATAGAATAAAAGAATAAATTATAATTATTAATTAAATAGAAAAAATAGATAATAGATAGATAGAAGATAGTATAGAATAGATAGATAGATAGAATATGATATTATAAAAAATATTATAAATTATATTAGTATATTAATAGATAGATTAATAGATAGATAGCTATATAGAAATACCGTTTAGATAGATTAGATTTAGAAAATAAGATTAGCCATTTAGTCAATAGGATAGAGGAGAGTAGGAGTAATAGGAATTGATAGAATAGAAGATAAAATAAGAATATATACTGATTATGATAAATGATAGATAGATAGATATGATTATGATAGAATGAGGAGAGTGATGAAATATATAAATTATTTAGATTTCCAGAGAGAAGATAGAGAGATAGAGAAGATATAATACACCGAGAGTTGCTTATAAATCCATAAGAGAATATGAGATAAATGCAATAAAATATGAACATCACCTGTAGTTTGCACTAGAAACATAACGAATATACTGACGAGTATATGTCTTATCTTCTTTCCTATCCCATACGTGAACTAAATGTGTTTAATATATTGTAGAATTAATAGAGAGAGGTAAAATTTAGAAGTATTTGTCGCTTATCATTCCTTGGTTACCTCTCCGCACTGTCTTACAAAATGTTGGTGTTCTGCTTGCATTTGGTGTGTGTGCGTGTTTTCATCCACATAGATGCCCCATGAAATTGTGGTATTAGTTTAATATTTCCCAGTTCCTTAGCATATCCTAATATGCACTTTTCAAGTCCATTAGTATCTTGTGGAGGCCATAAGTATCTACAGGTACTTCATTGAGCAAATAATTACTACATCTTTTCTCTTGATTCCACACGCACAATCAATCCATAATTGAACACCCCACATCAAAGATGCTATACGAGTATATAGCTCATGTTAATAAGGGTGAAATAATCTAAAACTATAGGAGGTTCTGAGACTGTATCTATCTTTAATTTCAAGAACCACAAAAACCTATAAAACCTCCTGTATTATACCTCAAGTTTACCCATTTAGCCTATTGTCTTGATATTTGAAGGGAGTATAAAGTAAAACCTCGTAGATATTTATTAAGGTCCATGAATCGTATGCTCAATGTGTATTTACCGGATTAAAAAATAAAATGTTTCAATCGATAAAAATAAATACACACTCCGATGTCGTTTAAGAAAGTCCCATTTCAGGTCACTCAGAAGGCCCATGCCATAGGCAGCTAATACCTTAAGGCCATATTTGTAATTAATTAATTCAATTTATGTTTAAGTTAAAATGAGTAAACACTGTGCCAGGTGTGAAAAAACCGTGTACCCAATAGAAGAGCTAAAATGCTTGGACAAAGTAAGTAGATTAATTTGTTACTCAAATCAGGCCTTTTAGGCATAGTTGGAGAAAATCTAACTTTTCCATTTTTTATTTTCTAACTTTTTTTTTCATAGCTGGAATTTTGGGTAGCCTATTTTTTTAATTTCATAGTTCTGGTGGAACACATTCCTACTCTTTTGAAACCATGAAGAATAATTAGCCTATAGTGAAATGGGGTAATAGTAGTGCAGAGGGGTGTCACCTCCAATTTTTATGAAAATCACGCTCTAATAAAATAATGAATAGTGAAAACGAAAATCGTCGCTCTCTTTAGGAAAAAAAGTTACAGCCTCTCAAAGTTGTTAAAAATCATAAAGGATTTTCTTATAATTTTTTTTTTTTTTTTTGTATAAAAAAAAAAATGAAGCTTAAAAAAAAAAAAAAAAAAAAAATGATTTAAGTCTAGGAAAAAAAGTTAGAGCCTCTCAAAGTTTAAAATTTTCCTATAGGCTTTCTCATAAAAAAAATTAGTGGGTCTCGTGCGCATTTTAAGGCCATCCTAGTTCAGGTTATAATAAGATTTGTTAATTCTACATAGATTTTCTCTGTGTATACCTAACAAAACTTATCATAACTGAACTAGAGGGCCTGAAATGAGACCTAACCTGATGGATCAAAAATGAAAAGTCTATGATAGTATTAACAACTTTGAGAGGCTGTAACCTTTTTTCCTAAAGAGAGCGATTTTCGTTTTCATTATTCTTCATTATTATTTTTTTAGAGTATATCCTATGGTTTTAATAAAAACCAGGGGTGATACCCCTCTGCACTACTATTACCATGAAATGGATTAAATATACCCTAAAAAGGTGTAAAACATTATTTTTGTATAGCCTATTAAATATACCAAAAACCTAAAACTATTATGAAAAGTTATACTTATTAACCTGTATAGAGGTTGCTATAAAGGAGAGAGAGTATGAGTAGTAAAAGAGTAGGATACTCCTGACAGAAGAAAGAAAGGATGTAGCTAACCGAGGAGGCTTTGGTATCATATAATATATTTAGACGAAGCCTAATTGGCGGGTTTTAGTTACAGTAGTTATGTTAGACTTGCATGCCGTAGACCTATTACTAACCATATTGTTGTTTATATATATATATATATATATATATATATATATATATATATTATATATATATATATATAATATATATATATATATAATATCATTAGTTTTACTAGCCAAATTGGGCTTAATGCATGGGAATAGAAATTCTCGTGTTACTCCTCGATATCTATTTACTCATCATTAGTTTTGAACCTCAAGCATTGTTTGGTTATTTTGTTCCCTTTGACGTAATCTTTTACATGCTCCCTAGGAGGATAGCTTGTGTTGTGGAATTTCGCATGACAACTAGATGTCTCTCGGTAGCGGTTAATATAGACTGGACAGTCTCAGAAGGACGATGTGGACTTTCTTTACTGTCTCTTATATTCTATGTCTATAATTCTTAAATATCGATTCAGACGAAAACTAGTCTCTTGGAAGAGAGAACCTAGATAGAATTACTTCAGTTTAGCAAAGAGTATTTGAATAGGGCAGATCAGTTCGCATATCATGTTACCGCTGTGGATTCATACTTGGTTTGCTCTTATATGGATTGAAAGTTCTATCTTAGTTACTATCACTTACCCTTTTTATTAATGTGATTCAGGAGCTTCACATCTTCTGTCGGTGCTAGAGTCATGAATTGGAAAAAAAAAAATTGATCGAGGGAGGGAAAAGTACAGCCGGACACGTTTTAAATATGCCTGAAAGTCAGGGACCAATTCCAAAAAACAAAGTCAGGGAATTTAAAAATTTCCAAACAGTATGAAGAATGATCCATGGGGAACATATTTACATTATTTTTTATATATTTTTTTTCCTTACTGTATAATTGTGAAATGAGAGATGTATTTGATAAGTGAATGAAAAGGATGGGCGAGGAAGGACATTCCATAAATCTACTTCTCTCCTGTTTCTTTCTATTTTTAGTTCACTAATACCTACTATTCTTCCTATTCTGTTCGGTAGAAGTTGTATCCAAGTTTCATTCCATTCGATTGAAGGTGATGGTATATGGATGTGTTTTTAGACTGTATGAACTTATGACTTATTCTGTTTATATCTTTTTCTTTTTAGGAATTATACTTTTTGAGGTGTTTGTTTTTTGAGGGTTTGACAAGTGATTTTTGATTTGTGCCGTTGAAGGTATTATTATTTAATTTTATAAAATGACTTCAAAGCAAAAAAAAAGCTTAACTTTAATGACCAGTGGTTGGATGTCAAACTGAACCTTGGGATTCATTCCTTGTTCACAGATTTACAGTGTCTCGTACTAAATATTATGGAAAGATTTCTTAAGATCCAGGTAAATGCCTGCTACAAACCAACACTAAGCTTTTTGCATTAGATTTACATGACAAATTTGAATGCCAGACTGTTGCAAATCAAAATGACAGAAAAGATATATTAGAAAGTGTCCTCTGAAGTACAAGCCTGTCCAATAGCTCTCATCATTGGATCCTAGTATAGTTTTTTATCAGCCAGAACAAGGGAAACAAAGATTTGATTTATTGCTAGCAGGCATTGTACACAATAACCGAAATCACAGATTCTGTTGCTGAGGAAAGAAAAAGCAATATACGCTTACTTTGCAGTGAAGCTCATTCTACCTTTGAATTAAAATTCAAAAATATTTTGGTGGTGATGTGCCTTAAGAGACTTAATGATATTTTTTTCTTCTATAGCACCTAAGAATCAATGTTATGCGGAATTGTGGCAAATTATGTAAATTAGGGACTGATATTTTACGCATGGAAATTCGACAGTGGAAGGAGGGTTTTCTATAATTAAGCAATTTTAGTGGAAATCTGAAAGAAAAGTCTGATTTCCAAAGACAGGCACAATTGTACTATAAGATCTCATGAATATTCATAAAGTCCTATCACTCAAAAAATGTTGACAATGTAAGAGCTGCCCATAGGGATATGAAGAACATCTCAAAGAGTCCAAACAGAAAGAAAAAGAAGAGAATAAAAAGGTTGAAAAGAATATTATCGCATACAGATCGAAATAAACTTGAAGAGCAGCAGAAAGATGTTTAAAAACTGAGACTTTAAACAGAAAAGACGCTATTGAAAATCAAAAATTCAAATGCTTGAGAAGAAAAGTTAATCTAAATCTCACCATTTTGGAACTTTTGTGATTACAGTGAACCGTAATTCACCTAGGCTATTAATAGTAAGCTTTTAATTTATTTTCTTTTGTATAAATAAAACGTTTACCTTTGGAAAAAATAAAAAAGGAGTTGCTTTGGACGGTTATGGGTAACGTATAGGCTGATTACTAAAAAAAAAATATTTTTTTAAATTCATCCATGATGATGAACAATTTCTAAAGTAAATTTTCAATAATTTAATGTATGAACTGAGTAAATAGGCTGCAATAATAATTAATAGATATTTTATACACCAAAAATAACGAACACGCTGGTCAGGGAAAATTAGCAGATTTGGTCAGGGAAAGTCAGGGAAATCAAATTCAAAATTTTAGTGTGAACCCTGTTGTTGTTAAAGTTTTCTTTCTCTGTATTGTTTTTTTTTCAAGCCAATTCTATTTCTAAGAAGTTTATAAAATTTACATTTAATGTTTTTCTTGAGTATTTATAATTTTATTACTTTTCTCTTTTTATTATAATTTTTCTGACAATCAAGAGTCTTAATCTTAGGACTGCCAGATTTGTGGAATAAATGAAAGGCTATATTAACTTTATTATAATTTGTTAAAAAATAAAAAAAAGATTTTCCTTTGCTTTTCCCATTCAGTAATTATGGAGCAGTGTTTACTTCGGTTCATGTAAATACTGTATTAAAACTATAAATATTTAACTTATACAGATGGTATTAAAAAAAATTGATGTACATTTTAAGTTTATATTTTCAATAAAAATATAAAAAATAACTTTGAAAATCATAACTTTTGGCATTATTTTATTTTTTTTGGCTTTTATTTCGTTGGAGTAGGGATGAAGAATCACCGTCAAAATGTGTTTCAGATTATTTTATCGATGAATTGATATATAATTTTTTTATAATCAATTTTTTTTAACGATTATCAACCTTTCAATGTTATAGACAAAGTGTGTGTAACTAATTTTTAAAAAATTACCGAAATTTGCAAGACCCTGTTTTTATGTAGTGTATATAAAAAAGAAAATGCAGATTAATATATATATATATATATATATATAATACTATATATATATATATATATATATATTAATATAATATAATATATATAATATATATATATATTATATATATATATAGATTATATATATATATATATATTATATATATTCGGACAATTATAGCAACTCACTGCAGAGCCTATCTAGGAGGGGTGTGGCTTAATTTTTCAAGTCTTGAGCAAGACAGAGCCAGGAAGAGAATAGATCACACTCACACGACTGACCAGTGATGAGCCTGCGTCTCTCACTTAGTTGGGCTAGTGCTCAACCGCTGAGCTACTGTATGCTATTTTGGTGCTTGAACCATTCCTTCTTGACCTATACTTGTGAGCTGACTCTTCTGAATGTTCACAGCATTCTTATAAAAATAATTAAATTCCAAGATAATGTTGGTCCATTTATTTTACTTAATTTATATTATATCAAAAAGAACCAAGAATTAAATTTTGCTGCTGCTTCGTTAATTAAAATAGATTTTAATTGTTTAAATTTTATTAAATTTTATTTAATTCCTTATTTCTAGAAAGTTTTCTAACAGCATATATGTGAGAATTTCAGAAACTCTCCTTCCCCCAGCACTCAAACTTCTAATTCCTCATTACCAGCCCTTGTGTTTCTTGGTCTTCTTCTCTAATTCCTTTCATCTGAATCTTTGTTTTTCTTTTTCCACTCTTTTCAATGTGTCCGCTCTCGACTGCAGTCAGCTTATATATATATTATAGTATATATATATATATATATATATAATATATAATATATAATATTATATATTATATATATATATATTATATATATATATATATATACCGATATTAATATATAATAATATATAAGGATGGGGAGTCGAAAAAAAATAAATCGACTCCTGAACGTCCGAATCCCCAAGTCAATTCTAAAAACAACTCCCGACTATCGACTCCAGAGGTCGATTCTAAAAAACAACCAACTCGGACTCAAGAGCGATTTTTTTTTAAAACTGAACTCCGACTCCTGACTCCCAATGGAAAAATTTCATACACACATTTTGTACGATTACACTGGTCAAACAAATTTTGAGAAAATTTTTCGTAACAGAAAATAAAATTCAGATGAAACTATTACGTATTTTTCATGCAGATTCGAACAAATGATTTTAGAATTCTTGTATCACATATAGTTTTTGAGTTACAAGCTTCCAAAGTTAAGGTTTAATACCTCCAAATATGCGTATGTTGTAACAAAGAAATCAAGAGCTCCTTTCCGAAGTTTAAAATCTTCTCTAGGAATATATAATTTCAAGTTCAGATTTGTGTCTTCAGATGTTAAAAATGGAATTAAACATTACCAGCCTTTAATGCAACTGTGGGAAAATGAGGTTCTATAAATTTAAAGTGTTTCACGCCTCGAAAAGTGGAGGCTTGATGCTAGATGATCACTAAACGTAAACCTCTCAAAGCAATATTATTATTATGTCACACACTTCGATGCTCAAGCAGCTTTTTTAAATTCAAGTAATTGGAAGCATTTAACGACCTCTTCACCTCACAAACATCATACGTTCCTTCAATTACTTTCATTATGATGGTCATGATGCTGTTTTTAATCTTTCCTAATTCTAATTGTATTTTACTCCAGGCTTGTTTTCATAAGATTATGGTCTGCCATTCTTGATTGAATTGTTATGTATTTAAAGAAACTATCTTACGATGTGGCATTAGTGTATGGCGAATAAAGAGTTGAGCCAAATACAAAAGTGGATCAGCAATATTCTTTGAAAATCTCCTGCTTGATCTCTGTGTTTCTCGTTGTTTTTGCATTTCATTTTGAATTTTATTTTCAAAAGCATTCTAACAATGGCTCTCTTTGTTCAAAAACCATGTTTACAGTATCGGATTGTAAAATTCCAATTCTTGTTTTAACGTTTTGGAAATTGTTTCCCAATAATTTCATCTAATACAGAGCATTCCTGAGGAGATTGTGAAAAAAAGGTTGGAATTAGTGACAATTTCTAACGAAATACTCCCAACTTCTGCGAATATATATATATATATATAGTATATATTTATATATTATATATTATTTATGATATATATATAAGTAATAAATCAAACTATATATATTATGAAGTTTATATAAAGTCAATCTAAAAAAGATATAATATTATATACTCTATATATATTTTATATGTAATATAATATAATTTACTATATATTATACTATATTATATATATAATATAATATATATATATATATAATATCATATTTCATGCGTCGGGCGCGGGTGAATTGGACCACTTTAGGTATAAGTCTGTCTCCCGACTCTCCCCAATGCACATTTTTGGAAATTTTTTTGTAAGTAGATAAATATCCTATATACTAAGAGCAAAATAACTCCAGATGTTTTATTGCTAAAAATGATAGAAGTTTTATTTAAATTTAAGGGAAAGTTTGCTTGCAGTAATCCAAACCATAGATCTAGTTAAACGGACCACCATTGAGGGTTGACTCGGACCATCTGTTTTAAATTTCGTCTTTTACGTATATTTCAATTTTATTTTTTATTTTTACTAAATATTAAGATTTATTTATCTATCTTTAATAATTTTAATATGAAATCCTGGAATAATTTGATCAAGGAAAAGACGGATCACATAATAAGGTTGAGTCCGATTCACCCCTCTACGCCCAAAAATTTTGACACTTTTTTGAACTGGATTTTTTATTATTAAATGTATTTTATTCTTAGTTTTACATCCACTTACTATAAGTAACTTTTTATTACATTTTTAAACATTGGAATACACTTCGTCGATTTACAATAATTTCAATAATTCGCATTTGACTCAAAATACGAAAAACAATGGTTGTCGAAGCCTACCTCCCTTCCCATCAAGATTTTTTACGGACCTTGGGGAATCGGACCAAGTTTAGGCCCCGTTTGTATATTGACCACTATAACGCTTTGGATCAAAATTACTTTGCCTCTAGTTTAACGCTAACATACTCGATTGTATTCACTGGAAAAGAATAATTGAAGAATCACATTCGATACTTTTTCTTATGTGTCTTTAAATGGCTAGTCAACTCATCATTGTTTTCAAAAGTAAAATTCTATTGGAGAGGACAATTGTTAAACAACTAATTCTAACATTCTTTTCAAAAATTTTAAAAACTTACTTCAGAATTAGATCTTATCTAAATAATACTTGTATTACTACCGCGTGGACTATTATGAGCGAAAATTTTGTTTTTTTATATTATTTATATTATTTTTTATTTTTTATTTAGAGTGGAGCCGCGAAAATCACACCTCTGCCTAACTGGATGGGCACCTGGTCACCCCGCCGACGCTATATAATATAATTAATGAGTACGGAACAACTTTACAGGCGATTACTGCCTAATCGCCCAAACTAGTTTGCTACAAACCTTCTTTACTGATATTGCCTGCCAGACATATTGAATTGTTTACAGTTGGACTTAGGTGCAAGACTGGAGACGAAAAGTATGATTATTTGCTCGATCTCCCGACTTCTTTTATAAATAGAAAAAAAATAGAATTAAAAAAAAAAAAACTAATACATTCAACTCGCTCTACAAGTATAGGTTTATTAAATTTCGTATTATTAAGACTAAATATCATCGCTATATCTCGTTCTGTCTTATTACTCATGACAATTTTGAAAATTTGTCAAATCAATTATTATATTAAATTAAAACATGTTTAATTATTATATTAGAATGTACGACTTAATGAAGGAGGAGGCGGTCTGCTCCCTATAGCTCCTATACGCGAGATAAACGCCCACGTGCATTTATAATACGTAATTGTATATTTTGAATTAGCTTAATATTAATATTAGTATTTGTTTATTTTTATATATATATTATATATATATATATATTATTTAATATATTATATATATATATTATAGTTAATATATATATATATATTATAAATATATATATCTTATATATATAGTATAGTATATATATATATATATCATTTTAAGACCAAATGTTTATTTGGGCGGTAGGGGATGAACTATTGGTTTCTCAAGAAAAATATTAGCGTATATTCGTTACTCAGGAAGAAAAAAATATAGAAAATGTTAAAATATCGCTTGAAAAAAAGTTTTTTCTTTTTCTTTTAATAAAGTATAAGGAAAAATAAAAATAAACAATATAAATTCCCTACAAACATAAATGCAAAAATAAAAAATATATATATTATTTTATAATAAAATTCAATTAAGAGTTTTTCAAAAATTTTTGTGTGAACAGTTTATACAAAATTGTTTTGGAAGTCGAAAGGAGTCGTTTTGTTTAAATCGACTGCCCGACTCCGACTTCCCAGACTTTTTGGGAAATCGACGCCCGACAACTGACTCGCGACTCCGTTACCCCTTGAAACGCGTAGCTCGCCGGCTCCCCACCTCTGATATATATATAATATATATAATATATATATATATATATATATATATATAATATATAATATATATATATTATTATATATAATATATTATATTAATATATATATATATATATATATATATACTATATATTATAATATATATATATATATATATATATATATATATATAATATTTATTATATATATTATACCGGTATATATATACTATATATTATTATATATAATATAATATATATATATTATATACTATATTAATAATATAATATATACACGGAAAGTCGGATTATAGGAAGATTTTTCTTCGCATGGTTATAGGGCGACAGGGCTAGCAACCGGGTCCTTTCCTTTTGCTTGTTTATTACTCTTGAACCAGCGTTAGAATCTTATTGCGCCTAGAGCAAGATCTTGCGAGAGTTCTGGGAGAAGAGTTTTTGGGCTAATGAAAGAAAGATGCTAGTTCACTGAAGGCGAAATCCCCTACCTGATGAGTGTTGACTCGAGGACTCGCGTCAGAGAACCATTGCACCAAGAAATGGTTTTCTAGAGATCTAGGTTAAAGCGGTTTCAGGCCAGAAGAGAAGTCTGGTCCACTGACAGGGGCGAAGCCCTTCCTGAGAGTTTGTTATTATATATACATATATACGGTATATATATATATATATACTATATATATATATTATATATATATATAATATATATATTATTATAATATATTAATATATTGTTATATATATATATTATAATTATATAATTGCTAGACATATATATATATATATCTCTCCTATGTAATAATTAGATATAACCATATCAATACATAGTTCAATTTTTACTTCGTGTCAGGTGCTCTAGCTAGCTATACATCTCATGGTATTGCGATCCAAATAGTAAGTTTGGTTTACGCCCCTCCTAGTTCAGGTTATGATAAGATTTTGTTAAATACACAGATTTATTGTGTATACTTAACAAAAAACTTATCATAACCTGAACTAGTTAAGAACTAAACATGGTCTAACCTATGTGGATATATGTTGCTGTAATTGTAGGGCCTAACCTAGGTTATAATATAATATTATATATATATATATATTATAGTTATAATATTATAGATCTAATAGCATAATATATATATATAATATTATTATATATATATAATATATATACTATATATATATATATATATATATATATATATATTAATAATATATATATATATATATATACGGTAATATATATATATAATATATATATATATATATAAGTATATATAGTATGTGATATATATATATATAGTAATATATATATATATATATATATTTATAAATATTTATTTATATTTTAAAATAAATTAGTTATTTTTTAAGGAATATTTGAAATTAATATTATATATAAGTATATATCTATATATTATATATATATACCGTTATATATTATTATATATTACTATAATTATTATATAATAATATATATTATATATATATATATATTATATATATATTATATATATATATATATATTATATATACTATATATATATATATATATATAACACGTAAATTGTTTTATAAAATCAAATGATAATCGTACAAAATTATCGATTATCAAAAAAATATAAATGCCAAAGATATATGAAAAGTTAATATATAAGAGAGCCTTTCAAAATCGTGAGAAAAGTACATAATAAATCCTTAATATAGTGAGGCTAATTTTTAATTGAAAAACATTATATATCTTAAAGATGTACACATCTCAGTTTGTTAGACAAAAAACAACCTTCAAATATAATCTACATTCATATAATGATAAATATAAAGTATTATTAGTTTTTATTAGGCGTATTACATGAACCCAAGGGAATACTGCTCTACAATTACCTCTCATTTGTAGTATCAAACAAAATTATTTTATATATTTATGAACATCTTAACCAATATTAATTGACGTTGCTGTATGTCATACTTGGGTTTTATCTTTTAGTATTAATAATGTAATGAATCATTCATCTTTAAAACTATATAGTAAAGGGTACAAAGCTTCTCCTGTGTATTCTTCTCTCTCCTCATTCTTTAAAGCGTCAAACATATTAAGTGTGAGTATTGCTAGCTAAAGGCCTTTCCAAAACTAAAGAAAAAAAAATTCTTAATTGATATCGCCTACCAGATATCACATTCATGTTATATCTAATTTTATTATCTCTTCTCTTACGCTTTTTGTTATTGCTATTGCTTTGAATATTTAAGCTTTTGAAAAACAATTTATAAATACTATATTAGGTTTATGTGTACAATTTATAAAATTTCTTAGGTTCAGTATCTAAAATGATTTCCATGTTGCTCATACGCATCTCCAAATTTATTGAATAAAAAATCTTTAAACAAGATGCTTCTTTAAGTCTTATAGAAGATGAAAACTGTGCAAAATTTGAGGCCATATCTGTTTTTTTTTACCATTTTCTATACACGCTTAGCAAAAAAGGTAGTCATTTCACTTGGAAGTCACATATCACTTATGGCTCAGTGTTCTTGATTCGTTGAAAAAAAGTAGTTCGAAGCTATGGACCCGAAATTCATTCAGGGTGTTGAGACAACTGTTGTTCCATTGAATTCTAGAATATGTAGCTGTAAATCATTCTATCATATTCCCATTATATTATGGCATTGATAGGAGCACAAACTTTGCGAAAACTATGTTGCATTGAAGCAAAGTCAAACTGAAGTCTAATGATCTCGTACTGGTATTATCTAAGAAAATTATAATAATACTCTCTATATAGGTAGAGAGTCCTCTGACCTCGATCCAGACGTATTTTTAGTATATTATAGAATATTGTAGTACCCCTATAATAATAAAATAGATTAAGACTATCATATACCTTTAAATAATTGTTCTTTCCTCAGACGATTGTGTCCCGAATTTCGATATTCATATAAAGTTATTGGAATAACTCTTCCTTAATACTCTTTAGAGGAACAATTACTTAAATTTATCATTAATTAGACAGTTATTTATGACAGATGATGGATTTATTATTACGTGGATGAGGCATTAGTCCAAAAGAAGATTATTATTTATAAGATGTCTTGAATCTTTTCTTGTAATAATGATTAAAGGATTCGTTTAATCCTTATACTGTGCATCTTTAAAAAATTCTTAAAATCTCGACAAAACTGGAAAAATATACAAGATGTACTTTAACCGTTCTCATGTGATAATAAATAGTACGCTGTGTGCATATACGAGTACAGGTCAAGTGGCGTGCCAATAAAGACTTTATAATTACGTAGTTCAACCAACTTCACGTGATCAAAACAGAGGGGGTGTGTTGAGGGAATTCAATATTATAAAAAGAAAAGGATCCATTCATATAGATTCCATATCTATTCACTATATAATATTGATAGATACCAACTCAAACGGGATGTTGTCATCTCTTACAAAGATCATTGATTACTTACACCATACTATTTCTATACTTTGGACAATTCTAACTAGTCAAGTGCCAGAAACCAATTTCAAAGATTACTTTCGATCGGAAGTTCTTATCTCAAAGTGATATTATGAGTCATGAAAGAAACGAGTAGACCCTCTTCGATATCTAAGTTGAAGCAGTTAGAAAAATTTGTGAGTTTATTAACTCTGATACTGTTAGCGTAAATGAGACTGTTGCAAATGTAATGAGTATGAAATACTGAGATAGCATACTCTAATGTGTCTCTCAACAATGGAATTTCATATATTAATTGCGCAACACGTCCAATACAGGTGTCTTCAGAATAGAATATACAAGTCAAGTGTTTCCTGGCTCGGTGTGGATGAATATTACTGCATATATTTTAAGCCGAGTTATAAACGTCATACATTATCATTTGTGTACAGTGCAGGGACAATCAAATTATGATTAAATGGTGTGAGGAAGAAACTAATATGTACCAATTTCGTTAGCACATCATTGGACATTGAAGCAAAACATTTACTTCAGACGTCAAATACAGTTTAATAGTTTATTTTGAATGTAGTTTTTCATCACATACTTATCCAAGGATTGCAGAGGATAGTGCCTTTCGCAAGACATTTTAAGAGGATATGACAAATGTACTCTCTTATCTCTAATCTCAAATTCTGCTGATGTTTATAAGTTAATTTACTTAATGCAACATGTTATGTAGCTTGACCTCGGTTTTTCTCTTCTTGATATATTAGCAATTAATTTATGAACATGTTTAAAATTTGTGATTTAGTTCATTTCTTGTACTTCTCTCCTTAGCTCTCAAAAAATAAGTCGGATATGTTTTTTAACATCTCTTTCTCTCGCTAATTATTTGGAAATAGCCTTGCAAGACTAGTAGGAACTTCTAAACACTATAAATAGTGGTGCTAGATAAACACTAACAGAATTTTCTAGTATATTAATCTAATTCTGTGTTTATTTATAGGTGGACAACTATATTTAAATCATCCTCTATTCAAGATATCTCAATTGACTCGTTAAATTATAGCTACAGATTAGGCTGAAAATGAAAAAAAATATGGTAACTATTAAGCTTTACCAAACTTTTTATTCGTAGAAAACAGCTGCTTAGGCAGAGCTTACCAGACTTGTGTTACAGCAGTTAGTTGTTATTTGGACTTTACAGTAACATCTGCCAACAGCTGAAAGGTCGGGTCGTTTTCAAAGCTCAAGTTAAAAACTTTTTTAAGGTACATATACACAACAAGGCTAAAGTGCATTTGGCTTTATTAAGCATTAAAAATGAAACATGTCGTACTTTTGATCTGAAAGAAAGGGTTAATAAATTCATGGCAATGAGCCAAAAACGTTTTGGTAAACTATAAAGCATTCATCCTTTCGAATATTTTGACAAGCCGAGAACAGATATTCACGAATTTTGGTAAGTTAACATTCTTATTCTATAATTTCTTATATATATATATATAATATTTATATTATATATATATATATATATATATATATATATATAATATATTATATATATATATATATATATATATATATATATATATTATATAGTATATATATATATATATATTATATATTAATATATTATGTATATCCTGTATGTATGTATATATATATATATCAATTAACTAGATTCCTACTCATTTTTTGGAGGAGGGGGAGGGGGAAATTGGATATTTAGGTAAAAATAGTAAAAATACATTTGGAAGCAGAATGTTAAAAGATGTTTTTGAGAATTTGATTAAATTTTTGTACAAAAAAGTGAAAAGTCTTTAATACATGTTTTTTCCCTTTTAAAGAACATTTAAACTCATTTTTACATACTCTTTCCAAAAATGTCATTACTTTTTATGCAAATATCTAATTTCTCCAATAAAAAGGAGTCTAATCTGGATAAATAGCATATTAAGCCATTATATATAATATATTTATATATATATATATATAATATATATATATATTATATATATATATATATATATATTATATATATATATAATATATATATATATAATATAGATTATATATATTAATATCCAAGGGGCCCCATTTCCACTTTGGCGGGGGGCCCTATGACTCTTAGTTAGCCACTTAATATATTATATATATATATAATATATATATATATATATATATTACTATAATATATATATATATATGATATAATATATAATATTTATATATATACATATATATATATTATTATATATATATATAATATATAATTATATATATATATATTAGATATCATATATATATATTATATACTACCTATATAATATATATGTATAGTATTTATTATATTATATATATACATATTTATATATATATATATATTTATAAATATATATCTATTATAATATATATAATATATATATATTATATAATATATATATATATATATATATTTAGTGATGCAGCAGATGATGGTGATTTTTCGCTATCCGCGGATGCGGGGGATGTTGCGGATACTCCGCGGATGCGGATGTTTAATATATTAAATATATAAATATATATATATATATTTTTATATTATTATATATTATCTATATATATATATAATATATATATATTATTATTATATATAGTGTTATTATAGCAGTTTCAAATCACCTTTTCAAATCACCAAAAATTTTCTATAAGTTCAAACAAATTTCTAAGTTCAGAAAGTTAAGTAAGTTAAGTTTTTTAAGAAAAATTGTATTTAGTTGTAAGCTTCTGGCATAATTCTCCAGAAGCTTGCTACTAAAGAATTTTCTTAAAAAAATTATTTTAACTTTTATTTTGTGAACTTAGAGAAATTTTTTTGAACTTAGAAATTTCGGTGATTTGAAAAGGTGATTTAAAAGTTGCAGTTTTCCCATATATATATATATATATATATATATATTACTATATATATATATATATATTATATATATATATATATATATATATATATATATATATATTTATATATATATTTATATATATATATATTATATATATATATATATATATATATATATACTATATTTATATTATGTATAGGTAATACTGTAGATAGCGACCCACACATTTTTGAGACCAAAAATTTTCTATTCAAAAAAATTTTCATAAGTTCAGAAAAGTTAGTTAGTTTTTTAAGAATTTCTTTAGTGGCAAGCTTCTGGAATTATGCCATAGTGGCAAGCTTCTGGAAATTTGCCGGAAGCTTGCCCACTAAGCAATTGTTATATTTATATACACAATTTTACAATCTTAATCTATATAAGATCAGTACTACAATTGTGATTCATTAAACTGTGGCCATCTTAGAATTTTTTTTTTGGTTTCTAGAAGTGACAGGAAACATATTTTCTCTCCTCATAGGTTCTTATTAGGATTCTGCCATATGTTGTGGGTCGCTTCATTACATTAGTTTTTACATCTCTCCAGACCAAGGCAGGTCTGTCAGCTTATTGATTGTCATCTGATATATTATATATATTATATATATTATATATATATACTAATTAATATATTAATATATATATATATATATATATATTTATATTATATATATATATTATATATATGTTAATTGTTTTCATTACCAGATCTATTTATACTTCTGTTTTAAGAGCAGCTTTATTTCTATAGGCTATTTTAATTTTAACTATGTGCTTTATTATAATATATTTATAACTTCCAGAGGTCCAGTATTCTGATCGCTGTTGTTATATCCGTATAGAGTATTTTTTAGGTGGGCCCTTAATCCGTACTCTTTACATAGTCGAGCGCTAGTTCTCCCATGCTATTGTACCGCTCCGAGCGGTAAAACTACCACCTCTGTATTTAATTCCTACCAGATATACGTGCGGACTAGGGTGAGGTGCGGAAGTAAGGTAGAGTCTTGTCGAATTAATTGAATGACTAATCATCACTTACGCAAGACTTGCACCGCTGTTGTCGGTATCAAATATAAAATAGTTTCTTTTTTGTGTACCGTAGATCCTGTGTTTTAATAATACTGAAAAATATTGTGTGACCAATTTATTATTAAGTTATTCCTTCCATTCGTCGCTCTCTTACATCTTT